>QEOT01000724.1:526528-537948 GCA_003123785.1 Pterocarya stenoptera
CAGTACATCCTCTGTGATGGAGAAGTTACACTTGTTATGATGTTTGGGTGGTCACTAGATCTGTTGAATGATTTGGGGATTGTAATCTTGTATAGATATATATATTTTTAATGCTATTGCACAATGCAGGTTGATGAGTGCATTCTGTGGCTAAGTATCATATTCATCACCATCTTGTGTACACCACAACCAACTATTGTTAGATGGTCATCTACGCCTCCAGTGTCAGATGAAGTGAGGCTTCAGTGGAAAGGCTTTTGTGCTGTTATAGCAAATGCATACTTTATGAGAGGAATGGCATGGTGAGGTGCTTTCAGCATATTTAATATCATCTCTTACTTGCATGAGCATTATCAAGTGTGTTTGTATTATGGTAACCAGGGAGGCAGCTTCCCCGGAAATGGATGAAGCCTGCCATCTTTTTATCTATGAAATTTAAGTAACTCTTCTTCTCAGGATATGGCATATGGCAACTTTGCACTTAAAACCAGCCTCTTTGATATTTTTCACGTGTGTAGATTGTAACTCTGCTCATGCCCCTGGCGCCTGAATCTTTGATTATTTAATTGCTCTTGGAGATTTAAATCCTGCATTCAGCATGGCCTCAGAACCCTTTTCTAATCATTACTTATGTTTGATGAAGGCTTCCGGTAAAGACTCTTCAACTAGAACAAATGGCAGTAGTTGGGCGAGCTGAGGAGCCATCGATCGTTGCTAGCCGAATGCGATTAGTGTTTAGCACACTTGAGGTTAGCTATTGGGAACTGCTTTTTCCAATGAATGGTAGGAGAGGATCAATGATGATATTAGGTCTACTGTCTTTGATGATCTAGAACTGAGAAGCATAAAGACCTTGGCCCTATGTGTCATTGGTCTATCTCCAGGCAATCAATTGGTTCTTTAATCTTGATGTTAGAAGTTGCTTTGTGGAGGATGGTGGACCTTTACTTTCATTTCTACTCAAGTTTTTATATCATTTCTGTTGTTTCTGGTTGAATATAGTGAACGTGCATTTGATTAACTTGTCGACTTGTGCAGGTGGTAAGTCCACAGTGGCCTAGAGTATAGTTCAACATAATTTGCGAAATTTCCCATTTTCCTTGGAGGCGATGTCATGCTTCTAATTCGATTTGGAATTATTCGAAAGTTAGCGAATCATAATGGTCTGTCCAAACAGAAAAGTGTTGCATTGCTTTCACAAGTTGAAATCAATTCTCCGTGTATACTTTTTTCCTGAAAATATTGCATGTACTGCTGATTTTCTTATGATGTATGATATCTTTGCATATATACGTGCTTGGGTGTTTAAATCTGCCATTTTAAGAGGCTTGGCAAGTAGGAATTCCCGTCTCCTATCTTATCTTCGCCCCTCTATCTGTTATTTTCTATTTTCAAAAATTATATTACTGCTGTGATTTATAAAAAAAGAAAAGGAAAAAAGAAAGAAAGAGGGAGTCTGGAGTGGATCGTCAACTTTATGAGACACTTGCTGAACAGCTGGTTTTGAGCCAAGAAAAATACACTCGCCTCCCCATTCTTTCTCTCGACAGACATGGGAGGCAAGAGGGCGAATGCACACGCGTACACAACTCACAGATGGAAAAGAAAATATAATTTGCTCACTTTTGATGCTAGAGGGTGTGAACCGCCATTAGTCTCATTTATCTGCCTCTCAAAATACAATCAAATAATAAAAAAAGAGATCAAAATTGAGAAATTATCACAAGTCTGTAGATGTAACGAGTGCAGTTGTGTCTTTTAGAGTCTTCAGTGCACGCCAATGAACAGCACTTGCTGATTCTGATGTTCCCATCTGTTTAAAAGTAGGGAAACAAAGAACAAACTTGTGAGTACATTCTACGACATAAATAGTTCTTTCTTGCAAAAAAAAAAAAAAGCATTTAAATATCGATAAATTTGAATGGTGACTATTAACAATATATAAATAAACTAGAAACTCTCTTCCCATTGGGAGACAAGTACCGCAGAAACCTTACTGATGAGCTCGGTACTGGAGGGTGCACCCATCTGAATTTTCAAGCAATAATTCACTCCACAAAAAGACTCTTTTTAAAAGGTCATTCCGGAGCTTTGATATTTGAAAGTGAAATTTGCAGAGGTCGAAATGTAAGATTGTTATGCTAAGCTAGTGAGCCGCAATTAGGGATGCTGTTGTACTTCTCAAGCTCATTGTATGGTATATAGCTCAGCTTCTAGACTAAATAATTTGCACTCCCCACCCTTTGAAGACAGTAGAGAAAAGTTTACCTTAGTCTCCAGTGAATGGTAACCTTGCCACAAGCTCGCATTTTGGTCAAAAGTTGCAAGTGCCGATTCATATAATTTCCGGGCATTTACAAGGCCATCTTTATCGCCGACAGATGCAAGATTTGATTCCAATTCGATGCAGTTTCTGTATAAAGCAAGACCAGGATGCGGTAAAGCAAGAAATCTGCAGTTGAAACAGAGTAAAGTTCAGAAACTTTAAGTTTATGGCAACTGCATGCAGTAAGATTACTAAAAGGATGCACCATTACATGGATTGTCATTTACCACAGTCAGATAATTTCAATTTCGATTTAATTCTTAAAATAAAAGCTAGGGAGCTCATGATCTCTCGACATACCGCTTATACATCTCTCTTGCACACTGAATCCCATCCTTAGGAAGAACATAATTTACAATAGCAGCAGAGAGGGAAAATCCATCTTCGCTGCCACCATCTCTAGCTAATGAAACAAGAGACATCTCTACCAGCTTGTCAAAAATATGCTTGTGATTCGCAAAGAACTTCAGGGCCTGCAATATGAGATGTTGTGAAAGAGAAACATATTACATCTTCCAATCAAAATTATCTTTTTGAAAAGTATCTTCCAATCAAAATTATATGAATTAGTATATATAAAAGATCCAGTCCAAGTTGATTTGGTACAACACGAACAATTAACATAATTGTTTACGACTAGGACTCGAGCCCCAAGCTGTTCACATTTAAGATACTGATCTGAAAACATCAGAAAAGATTTTATTTAAGGTCTCATGAAACCAGTGCTACAAATTACTACGAGCTAAGACAAATCACTTCTTATAATTAGTTCAAAGATATTTATATCAGGCAGTAGCTGGTCAAGCCATTGAGTTGACCAAAAGGCAACTTCATTAATAATAGCTTTGTGCCCAAGGTTTAGAGCTGCCCAAGTGCTACAAATTACTAAGAGCTAAGACAAATCACTTCTTATAATTAGTTCAAAGATATTTATATCAGGCCGTAGCTGGTCAAGCCATTGAGTTGACCAAAAGTCAACTTCATTAATAACAGCTTTGTGCCCAAGGTTTGGAGCTGCCCAAGTCGAAATTCTGAAGATTTAAGTCACACAACGAAACAAATGCTGTCTCATACTTATAATAATTGAATTCCAACAGAATGTAAGGCCAAAGTATGTGGGTAAATAATACATACCATTAGCCACAAGCTTTCAGCTTTTGAAACAGGCACTTTTTTTAAGATTTTTGTTAGGAGTTCATAAATGGATAGCAGATCAGCTTTACTTGGAGAAGGAGAATCCTTTGTTACGCATCTAATCTCTAGCGAGACCCTTAATACCCATAACTGCACTGAATCTGACAAATTTCCACTGCAATACTTTTCTGCCAGTTTTCTGGCTTCATCCAATCTTCCCAATTGCAAATAAAATGAAATATGTTGGCAAGCAAGATCCTCAGTAATACATCCCAATTTTTCAACCTTCTCATATACCATCAAGAGATGTGAACTATAGTCTACAGTATGAATGGATAGCTCAGAATGTTGGTTCTCTTCTTTTTGGGGATCAATTATACCCATCAAAAACTTTGCATACAGATTAAACATTGTGGCTGAAGGTACAACTTTTAAAGCCTCCTCGTAAACCTGCGCATGGCAAAGCAACAAAGGTGACCATTAGATTTATATAAGAATAAATCAGAACATGAATATATGTCCATTTCAATTTCATTGTATGGTACCTCAGGTGTTTGTACAGTTATCAACAATGCAGGAACTATTATTCATACCACATATGAAAATTTCATTGGTTCATGATTTCAGTAGTTCACAAGCATTTGTACCTCAATTGCTTTTTGCACCGGAGAAAGAACAATTTTTTCTTCATTCATCCCTGGTGCACTTTTAGCATCAGCAAATATAAGGCTTGCAAGCCAATCCCAATATTCTGGATCTGTCGAAAAGTCTCTCTTCAGGTCATTTAGCATCTCCTTACATATATCTTCTGACTGTGATAGGTCCATTGCTTCCAATATTTCAAACAACTGCTTTCTCAGGCTAAAACTAGAAGGGAGAGCTTTGACTGCAGCATTATAGATAGTTCTTAGAACACTCAAACCTTGTTGTCGAAACAAATCTGGTTTCATCTTTGACTCCTTATCGTCAACATTCAATCTATCGTTATTTATTTCTTCATCTTTAAGGGACATAAACAAATCCTTGTTTTCGTCTCTCCACTGTTTTTCATCAGAAAGTCTATCATCACGGACCAGAGTTCCCTCATCCTCTCCAAGTGCAACCTTCCGGGCTTTTAACTTATTAAGGTATGTGAGTTCCATCCGAAGATATTCAACCCACAGTTCTTCTGAAGTTGGGCAGACTCTCAAACCGCTCTGCATGAGAGCACGAGCAGCTGCAACATTTAAGTTATGGTCAAATTCCCATGCTGCAGCATAAATCCAAACTCCAGGGACCTTTGGATGAAACCTAATTACCTGGGCCAAGACCTGCAAAAGTTCTCGAGAGGAGTAATATTTCGTCAGAACATGGAGTAAGAGAACTCTTCCTCAACTGTTATGATTGACGAAAACACTGAGTTACACTTGACTAAACCTAATGCTGCCAAATGTATTGGTCATAAATCAATTCATAAAGTCAATGGGATTAATACGAATGCCACTGCGATCGCTGCCATTCTTCTTTTTAGTTTATCCATGATTTTACCCATAAAAAAAAAATTACTAATGTATATATCGCATACAAACTCAATGGGATTAATACGAATGCCACTGCAATCGCCGCCATTCTTCTTTTTAGTTTATCCATGATTTTACTCATAAAAAAAATTACAAATGTATATATCGCATACAGTTTCACATTCAGTCTCTCTAACTCCAATTTATCAGAAACCAAATAGGGGAATCAAAGGTTTGAATTTTTTATACACAATAGAGCAAAAAAGCCGGTCATCACTTAGTCTAATTTTCCAAATTGGCTGAACCCTTGAGCTTCCAATAACTAACTAACCAATGCAAAATAAAGAGATAAAACGTAAACCGTTGTGTCCTTCTCCTCTGCTTTTCTCAGCGAAAGAAACATTACGTATCCTAACAAGTACAAAAAGCTCGTTACAACAGACCCAATTTTAAAAATTTCAGCTTAATTTAACTCGAGCTTCTCATTTAACAATCAAAAGCATTACTTTCCTTCACTTTCTCAGCAACAAAATAGTGTCAAAAACAAAGTTTGAGAATAAATTTATGTACCTTCTTCATTCTCCCATTCCTTCGCTGCCTGCAAAACTCAAGATACCGAAACCACAAATCGATATCTCCCTTGAAGCGCATAACGACAAGCCGGTAAATATCTACGATCCTGGAGACGCCGGCGAAGTCAGAAACGGACTGCTTCATCTTCTTGTTGCCTTTGGTCTTGAGGTCACGAGACACCGACTTCTTCCTGAGGCGGCGGAGCGAGTCCAGCTGAGTCTCGTAATCGATGTAGGCCAGGTAGTCCTGCTTGAGCGGGCTAGGGCGCTTGAGCCTGTACTCGTACTTGCGGCGCTGCTTAACGATCTCGGCTATCTCCCGGCGCGAAAAGAGGCCTCGCATCTCGAGGTCGTCGAGCTCTTCCACCATGCGCTCGAGCCGGTACTGCACCACGTCAGCCATTTTTCCTTCTGGGGTTCAGTAAGCGGGCTCGGTGGGGCTTCGGAACGGTGTAAGAGGGAAGGAGAGGAGAAGAGAAGAGGAGAGCTCTGAGTATGTGAAACGGCTCTCTAGGGCGGTTGAGAAAGAAGAAGGGTGTTTTCGCTTGTCATGGGCCTGGTTTGGACCAGTTTCGTTTCTGAGATCAAAGTAATTAGTGGGCCAAGATGGCTCCGGTCCAATATGCGCTAGGACCAGAATAGCAAAAAGAAGTGTACCCCTGTTACCTGTATTATCTTACAAAACTCAAGTCCAAAATGATATTAAAAATAAAAACACTTTAGTCCAAAATAACTGAATTTTTTTTTTTTTTTTTTTTGCATCGTGATTTTAGGAATTTCTTTTCATACTGCGTTTATCATTTTTTTCAATATTAATTTTATGAGATATTTATATAATTATACATTTAAATGATTATCATATAAATTCTATTAGAGTATTATCAATTAATGTGACTAAGAATAATAATTTAAAATTTTATATTCTCAAGCTATTGTGTGGAGCACACATAGTAAATTTTTTATATAGTATAATTTGACTGGAAAGATAAATTTTAAAATTTAAATTTATAAATAAAATATTATTATTTAAGTGATGTAGATGACATGTTTTACACACCAACTTGATAATATAATAACTTTAACAAATTTTAATTGAAGAATAATATTACTATGTTAAAAAGAATGAGATTCACAAGTAAAATGATAAAAACAAAATACTTCATATTTCACAGAAATATTACTTGTGAGTAGATTTTGTTTTTGGAATATCAAGTTTACCTCTCAAACTTAGAGAATTTCTTAATATAGTCGAGTAATATATAGTGTTGAGTTTGAGCCAAATTCAATTTCACCACCAATTATGCAATTTATGATATCCTTTCCTCCCTTTTTTTTTTTATGAACGAATCATGTGTTTGTGATATAAAGTATCCTCATCAGTCATAAAAAACAATCAACACTGAAATTCCTAATTAATTGAGAGGTGTCTTTCAAATAAAGTTTTGAATATTGTTTCGTTGACTGTTTTAATATATCGTTTCAAGATAATTTATATATAAATAAATTAATTATATATAAATTATATTTCAAATTTACAATAATATAAATCTTGAAAACGTATATACATAAATAAATAAAAAGTCAATAATACTTTTAAATAGACGAGAAGAAAAAAAGTAGATCAGAAAAATGAGAAAAGTTAGAATATGAAAAAAAGAACCGAAACAATTGAGAATTTTTTCGATCTGTATCTGGGGACAAACACGAGTTCCCATGCATGAGTTTCAGAAAATGTTTTCTATTGCATACGCGTATTAGTGCGCAAAATCGCTTATAATTAGATTTTTTCCAATCAAAAAGTCTTTTGAGTTCACTATTAATTACAAAATCGTCATTCACTTTTAATTTCATTTTGGACGGATTTTGTATACCGATCGAAATATCGAAAACCGGCTTGATTGAAATGATCGGTATTTGACCTGATCTGAAACACTTAGCTCCACCGTGCCGGATACTATTCATGCATGGTAAATTTCGACCCTACTAACCAATACAAAACGATATTTAAAACTTTGCTTTCAAGTTTCAACTACCCCAGACATGCATACTTGTGACCCAATCAACAACTAGTAGTTAATACATGCAGTATGTGTCTCGACAGAGAAGATACAGTTGGTTAATCACACATATTGTAGGGGTTGGTTTTGTCTTCTGCCACCCAGAATGTAAATCCGCATTTGCACTGCATGGAGGCTTGATAATTGCATTGGATTAGGCATCAAATCCCAAATTTCAGAAGCTTGCTTGCTCCCATTACTTTGGCCACACCATTAACATTTGTCTCACCATTTCATGGCATAAACCGCCTATCACCATTTGGTTTCTCATCATAATTCCATGTTAATTTCCAATTTAAATGGGTCGAGTTGTATCTTCTTCACAACGTGGGATACAGTTAAGCATTCAATCAAATCATACATTATTTAACACCAACTTATTGGGTTTATCGAATATAAAGAAAATAAGTAAGAAAAACATCAGCTTATTTCCTAATTATTCCTCATCATATTAGATAATGAAACCGGAGAATGACTCGTACATCAATAATTGTGAACATTAACCAGACATTAGCACTAAGTAACTAGTAATAGCATTGGTGACATATTCTGAACTCAAGGCAATCTACCTCCGATACCTCCACCAGCCCCACCACCACCGCCTCCAAACCCTCCACCACCGCCACCTCCTAGCCCTCCGGCTCCAGACCCAAAGCCACCTCCAGCTCCACCTCCAGCTCCACCTCCAAAACCTGAGCCACCACCTACTCCACTCCCGCCACCACCACCAAACCCTCCACCTCCACCTCCACCCAAGCCAGAACCCCCGCCAAGCCCAACTCCACTACCCAAGCCAGAACCCCCGCCAAGCCCAACTCCACTACCCAAGCCAGAACCCCCACCAAGTCCAGCTCCACCACCCAAGGCACCCCGACTACCAGCACCACCACCTAGCCCACCACCACAACCAGGGAAGTGGTGGAAGAATGTCTTCTCCTCTTTATATGTACCGGCCTTTTGACTGACAAGCTCTCTAGCATGAGTGCAAATAAGTGCACCGAGAAGCACCACCAAAAGAAGCTTAGAATCCATCTTTTCTGAGATACTAACAAAGATAATGTTCGATGAGAAATGAAGTTGAGAAGGAGAGAATATATAGAAGATTAAGAACTGAAAAAGAGGAGTACAGATGGCGGTTGTGAAGGTCTTAATTAATTTGTACATGTTGTCTGTCATCTATAATCCGTGTTTCTACAGTAAATGGATCGGAGCCAACTGCCAGTAGTGAAAAAGAGACCCATTCCAAGTTGATGAGCAACCTGGATGGATCTGTTGATCATATTCTTTCGCCTTTTTCCACCCCTTCTTAATTTCTTTCTAAATAGTTCCCTTTTCATGTTCAACATAATTTATATTCACTCGCCCAACTCTCTTTCTCACTCCCTTCCTAGTCCTCCCCGACCCAGCTTACTCGTCCTTTTGCTGTTAGATTGAAACTTCCTACATGTTTATACCTAATTGATGTAAAGGATGACAAGTCATGAGAATTCTGGTATCATAATGATCATATACGAAACTTGCATTTAATTCTAAAACGTGTTAGGCAATAGCTATCATGTCACGCCCTATAGTCTAAATATGCATTACATGATCGTATATAGTTTTATTATATAGAAAAATGTAAAACTTCCCTCGACCAAGAAAATCGCTGCGAAAGGTCTGTAGGTCGTGGAAGGGTACATGAACATAGTAACTTTGTTTTGTTTTGTTTTTTTGTTTTTGTTTTTGTTTTTGTTTTTGTTTTGTTTGTTTTTTTTTTTTTTTNGAGTCCAATTAGATTGAAAATTTATATATAAGGTTTTCTTCAGGGTTGAACGTTGCATTGGTTTTAGTGGTTTTTGGATCAAATCTCAGGAGGAAGCATGAGTTTGAGAGATCAATGAGATTGGTAAAATGTAGTTTAAATTTATTGAGAGTCGACTCTTGGCAAAGGGCGGGGATAGCTCAGTTGGGAGAGCGTCAGACTGAAGATCTGAAGGTCGCGTGTTCGATCCACGCTCACCGCATTTTTTTTAAATTGCTTTCTAACTTTCCATTCCACTGCTTTGTCTGCTCCCGTCGCTCCAACAAAAAACAACATTTCAGCAGATCTTTTATTTTTTTGTCATTGTCACTTCCGAGAAAGGACCAAGAAATCATTGACTCTTTAAGAAACTTTTTCGGCATAGAACTTTCAAAATGAATATAAGAACTAATATAAAAGTGATACTAACAAGGTGCCTACGCATTTTTGTAACACAAGAAAAGGTTAAAACTATGGATACTGATACTTGAGGCATATACTAATTCCCAAAGTAGCCAGAAAGCTACCATTCTTCATCAGATCTTCAATCATATGCATTGATCTCTTCATTGAGTGTAGAGCATAGAGAGCAAACATAAAAGGGAAGAAGCTTCCATTTCTCTTATGGCAAAGAAAAACGGGAGCTTGTTCACCAAAGGTTCCTATGTGAGTTTATGGCCCCATGACTCCTTAATTTCCTCTATCTTATGATCTCTCTAACATATCTGTCTAATTACTTTTGGGATTGGTGTAGGTTATGCTGGACAATGGGTTGGTAAAACTCACAGCATTGAAACCTCAAGGGTACATAACCGGCATTAAGTATGGAGGAATGGACAACCTTTTAGACTTGAAATCAAGTGAATCTAGCAGAGGGTAATCTCCGTATTGCTGGAACTAACTGCATTTTTTTTTTCTTGTTTTGCATATCTAAACTAGCACTTCTTTAAAATAAAGTGAAAAAGTGTACATTTTTTTTATGCAGGTCAGATTGGAATCAAATTCCTGTGCTTAACACTCTTTACCTGTATGAAATGTGCAGATATTGGGACATCAACTGGAGTTTGCCAGGGGGCCAGGATAGATATCAACTGTATGTTTTTATTCCCTTGGGATGTAAATTTCTTGTGCTTATTTTTTAAAATAAACAATGAGCTTGTTCTTTTCTGTACCACAGACTACGTGGGGCAGAGTATAGTGTCATCCATATTAGAGGTTTCATTCAAGAGTACATATGATCCATCAACTCCAGGAACCAAGTTGCCGCTAAGTGTGGACACAAGGTTTGTATATTCATACAAAACTTTTTTTCCTTTAGGATTTCTACTGAAGTTTTTCAAGTTTTTAAAATACAATACACTCTTTAGGTACATATTAAAAAGTGGCGTTTCAGGCTTCCACTGCTATGCAATTTATGAGCGTCCTCCTGGATGTCAAGCCTTTGAACTTGCTCAGACAATCTATATCTTATCTATTTGGACTTCCATGACTGGTGCTTGTTTTTATATACGTTAACCAAGTCCCTCATGAAACTGGAGTAGGTATCATTATATGGCAATTTCTGATGAAAAGCAAAGGATAATGCCAATGCCTGAAGATCTACTACCAGGTAGAGGCAAACAACTAACTGTACCAGAGTCAGTTTTGCTGATAAATCCCATTAATCCAGATCTCAAAGGCGAGGCGCATATAACTAAAGTTTGTCTGTTGTGAGTTTTTGTGCTTGGATGGATGCACTCGTTTCCAATAACCAAAATGAAATAGATAGAAATAGATTATCTTGTGTGTTGATGCATGCAGCTTGATGATAAGTACCAGTATTCAATGGACAACAAAGATGATGGAGTCCATGGATGGATAAGTTCTGGTCCCATGAATGTAGGATTCTGGTTCATCTTTCCCAGCCATGAGTTTCAAAACGGCGGTCCTACCAAGCAAAACCTCACTATCCACACGGGTCCAGCTTGTCTTGCTGTAAATTTATCACTCTAAAATTGCAGGAAGTTACAGATCATCTTTTTGTTTTTTTTTTTTTTTTTTTTTTTTTTT
>QEOT01000724.1:538532-574720 GCA_003123785.1 Pterocarya stenoptera
TTTTTTTTTTTTTTTTTCCACCTTAGTTAGTTAAATGACTTTTATTTTATTGCTTTCTGGTCTAAAAAGATTGTGACGGCATAAATTCACTAGACCATGAAATATATTGTGTTACATCGAGGTTTTTCTGTGGAGTTATTCTGTGTGCTAAAATTTCAAAATTGAACATTTAATAATGGGGTTGTTCTCATGATTTTGTCATCTTAGAGACTGCGTGAAGAGATGGCCTGGCCATATGATTTTGTCTCATCACCTTATTATCTCAATGCTAAAAGAACGCGGCTCAGATTCAGGAAGACTGCTTGTTGAAGACAGATAGTGAATTATTGACCATGGGAATGTCTTGCTGCATAATAATCCAATTCATAGCATCGATGGTCCTTAGTCTGACTATTCATCCCAGATACGTTTCTAATTCTCTTATCCCTGCCAAGTATGCTTACGTTGGTCTATCAGTTGCAAGCACTGAAGGAGCCTGGCAGACAGAGAGCAAGGTAATAACTAATTGAACTCTTTTCTTTTGGCATGACTGATCTTTCATTGTTATAAATTTCTAATTCGGTTACATTTAATGGTAAATTTGAAAGTTAAATGTTTCTCTTGCGTGTAGGATTATCAGTTTTGGGTTCAAACAGATTCAAACGTAAGTTTCATAATCAAGAATGCAATCCCTGGTGTCTATGGACTCCCATGGCTCGGTTCCTGGTTTCATCGGTGACTACTTTGATAAAGCACAGGTTACCATCTCTGCAGGTACTTTCACATAACTCCTGTGTTCTTCCTTGAATAAGAAGTTGCTCAAGCTCATTGATCCGATCCAGTTGTAAATTTACTGAAAAAAAGTTCGGTTTTTGGCTGGCTGATTGTGGACCACTTGCACATGTAATTTGGGAATAAAAAAAAAGAAAAACAGTACAGCAACATGACCTGTTTATGGCTCGGTTTTTTGTGTACTAGCAGTATTGCATCCGAGTATATTTCGTAAGCATTCGAATCATGTGAAAGTTAATAATGATCTATTTCGTACGCATTCCTAACTCGTAGCAGACTTCTACTAGTTTTTGCCTTTGATATTGTGTTGCAGGCCCATGTCAATAACATGGATGAAGAACAACTGGTCTTCCAAATTATGAACTTTAGGGACAGATAACACGGTTTGTAGACATGGAATTCATGGACTGTACCGGCTGTTTAGCATCGACATTTCCTCATCGTTGCTGGTCAAGGGAGATAACAAGATATTTCTGACGCTGGCCAGGGGAGGAGATGCACTCTGCGGAATCCTCTACGACTATCTTAGACTAGAAGGTCCTGCAACTTCAGAGAGATCTGAAGGGTTGAATCAATAAAAGCAGGAGGTAAAACCTGATGCAAACATGATCCGTATGCATAAGCGTTTCTTCCAAAGCAACATAAGAACTTCAACACAGAATATTTCCCATTTGTTGCTCTTCCAGTGCCTAGCACAAGATTCATTGGGACAATATTATGGCTGCTACACTTCTTAATAGCAAAAAGCTTTTGTTGTGACCATTTAGCAAGCAACCATAATACGACTCACTAGAGTGTTATTATCATGTTCGACTCTCTCTCTCTCTCTCTCTCTCTCTCTCTCTCTCTCTCTCTAAGGTAACCACAATATGATAAGATAGAATAGTCAATCAACACTCCAGTAATTAGCAGTACATCTCAAAATATATCATTTTTTTAAGCAAGTTCCAAACAGAACTCAAACCAAGGTGCCCTTCATTTACATCCTTTTATCTGTTACCTATACAAAACTGCATGCAAAAGCACGCACAGAAGCACCGCAATTAGTCACCAGAAACATATTACTGGCTAGAGATTGTCAAAAGCAAGCCATAATGATCACTAGGCAGAACAGGAAGCTCCAGCTGCTTCTTCTCTTTCTTCACTTTCTTTTCCTTGTTATATGATAGACCTGGTATCGCATCCATCCCAATCATGTCAATTTCACTTATCTGGAAATCACGAAGCTTACAAATAATTCGATCTAGTCGCTTTTGTAATGTACGGTTGCCAGCCAACATCGGGTTGGACTTGGTATCATATGTCCATCCATTTTCCCCTGGCCTCAACTCTCGCCATGCATCAACCCATCCATCTGGTAAAGGAAATTGACCGTCTAATTTGTCATCCCAGTTCATGTCACCACCAAACACAACGTTCGGATTCTTTTTTAGAAGGTTGACTGCCTCATTTGCTTGCTCAACACGTTCCTTGCTATACATCTGATCCCATTTCGGGGGTCCTGGGCAGGGGCTCTCAAAATGGCTAGTAGCAACCACTAGAGTCTTGCCCTTCTGAACTTCAACCTCAGCAACACATAGTTCTCTCCCCATTGAAGAATTGCTGAAGGGTATACGGTTGAAGGATTTGACAGTCACTTTGCTTAGCTGCATGCCATGTAATAGGCACGTCCGTATTAGAACCACATAATCATGCAATAAGCACACCCATATACCACATGGTCATCAATTAAACAAATCGAGCAATTTGGTTAATCAACAATCCTTTATTTCACACCATTAAAATATAAAATAGAGCGCACATCCGTAGCCAAGTCATATATAGCTATAAAGCATGCCACCAGAAACCCTGGAAAAGAGGTTGACCATGCCATTGGTTCTGGCAGCGGCAAATATATCAAGAAAAACGTACTCATCCGGAGAGTATTGCCAAATTCAATCAAGCATTGGAATTCAAAAAATTGAGTGAGCACAGATGATGGGATGACTACAATGTATGAAAGATTACTGCTAACGTGAATGAGTAACATATTCCCAGCCTTGGACAAAATCCAACTTTGTCCCACTTTTCTATTACCATTTCCCAACGTGACCATATCAGTTAGGAAAAAGTGTACCATCTGACTCAGCCAATCCCCTAAGAACCTTCGTAACAGACACGATAACAAAATGTCAAAGTCAAGCACAGCAACTTAAGTGAAAAAAATGAACTACACAATACGGATGTCAGTGCCCAGAATGGTGAATCAATACAGTTCTCTAATGTATAACATGGAGGAGTTACAAATAAACATCTCTTGTCAACGCTCAATTTTGTCATGGGAGAGGCTAGGGGCCAGAAGGATGAATTATGGACTTTTACACCATCTAATAGAATTTTGACACATAAGTATTTCAACAGAACAATAATAGAACTACAAACATGGAAGTAAATTGCCTTTTCCTTTTTCCCCTCTCTCTCTCCCTTCTCTCTCTCTCATCACTCTGCCATTGCTAAGGTTTTTTTTCTCTTATTGCTGCGAGCAGAACACAGCAGTGCAAATTCTTAGGTTTTTTTCTCTTATTGCTGGGAGTAGAACATATATAGCAGTGCGAATTCTTTTTCTTTTTTTTTTCTCTTCTTGCTGGGAGTAGAACATAGCAGCTTTATACATAGCTTCAAGGAAGAAAAAGAAGATGGTTAATTCCGTGACAATGGGTCTGGGCATTTGTTGGTGCTTCAATCTTTTTGGATTTTTGTTGCTATCCATAAGAATTTACAAATTCATAAAGAAAAGCACAAAAATTTGGATGCATATACCAAAAATCAGTCGCCATAGGAAAAATAGAGGAGAGAGGAGAGAGGGGGGAGAAAGAGAGAGAACGAGGGGGGAAGGCGAGAGGGGAGAAAGAGAGAGTGGGATTTGCCTGTGAGTGGTTCTATTGTTCTTCTCTTAAAATGCTCACGTGTAAAATTTTGATTGGAGGGTGTAAAATTCCTTTATTCACCTAGCCCTGTTTGAAGTTAATCTCTTTTGTCATCACAAAGCTGAAAAAGGATCTCCTTAAACCCATCCCGCACAACTAATAGCACAATAATCAAAATGCAAAATGAACTTTACCCTAGAGGTGATCCAAAACTTACCAGCATGCAAAAGTAAGCTCTTGAATTTGCAACCTCACATGAAACTGAGCAACTATATGCCTTCCACCAGCTGGACTGGCGAAAAATGTCATATATATTAGGAGTAACCTCCTGCAGAGGAAAGTGACCATAAGCAAGATGTATTTATACATAGAGCTAATCCACAGAGAGAGAGAGAGAACCTGAAAACAGATAATTTCTGGGGAATGCAGTTTGATAAGGTCACCAAGGGCTTTCATCCTATTATGCATTTCCAGGTCTTCTCGAAACCAAACATTATAGCTTAAAACCTTCAATGAACTAGAAACTGCGCCCGAACCTGAGTCCTCTGTCACATATTTAATTTGTCTTTAGTCATGTGAAACCAAAAACACCTAATATTCCATTGTATAAACATTAAAACCAAAATACGAAAGAGAAAATTCCATCACAGTTGATCTAAAGTCCAAGTCATGGAAAACTAATCGTGCATTGGAAACCAACTATATCCAACGAATAATTTCTGAGGTCCAATATGCTTTCTGATTGCTCTGTGTAGACAACCATTAACAATTCCCATACAAGACATTGCCACAAAAGGGACAAAGCATGGCTTGCTAAAGAATCAATCATCTTGTAGGAAGAAAAAAAAAACAAAGAAGAAAGAGAAACTACCATTAGACCACCCACATTCGTTTACGGTGTCCAGCAATATATTATCCCAAAAAATAATAAAAATTACAGACCCTACTAGCAATAATAACAAGGAAAACTAAGCAAACTAATATCCAAAAATGAAAAATTGCAAACTTGACCAAAACTCAAGACTCACCCAACACGACCACCGCCTTACTCGATGCCTTAGCTCCTCTAAACCCACCCAATTCAACGCAATCTTCGTCATCCGCAACTGGCTCCCGCAGCTTCCTCTTGCAACGCTGCAATGGCAAGAAAACGGAGCCCACCCCAGACTCATCATCATCAAGATCGGTATCGTTCAAATCCTCGAATCTCGACACTGAGGCCCTCGTGCCGCAGACCTCGCAGTTCGTGTTCCTGTATGGGTTCAAGAAAGTGCAGGCCTTGCATGCCCATTTTGGAGCTGACGGAGAAGAAGACGGAGAAGCAGAAGAAGAAGAAGAAGAAGTTAAGCAGATTTGGCAGGTTGATTTTTGAAAAGGTGGGTTGATGAAGGTGCATTTTTTGCAGGCCCAAGAAGACATTGAAAATGAAAGAAGGCGAGAGGATTTTCTAGGGTTTATTCTGCTACCGTGACTGGAAATGAGGTGAAAAAGCTTCCCCTTTATCAACGAGGATGCCATTTTCAAATTGCTTGCCGCTTTTGCTCTGATTATACACGTCGTTGTCATTAAACGACACACAACATGCGGTTTACGCTCAAAGGTGGAATTACATTGATTTTATAGAGAATTCCATATCAAATATATTGTGACAATAATATATTTGGATAGTGAGATGAGATTGTTTTAGATAAGTTAAATAAAAAATTATTATAATATTATTTTTTAATATTATTATTATTTTGAGATTTAAAAAAATTGAATTGTTTATTATATTTTATATGAGAATTTGAAAATTTTGTAATTATAAAATTGAGATGAGATGAATTGAGAGTATTTCTATATCCGAATAAAGCTATTATAACAACAATATTAATTAGTATTTTTTATTACATACAAATGCGTGAACTATACATTATATGTATTTGAAAAATGATGGATACAACCGCCTGGGGGAACCGGCTTGCAACCGGCTTGTCCATGTCACCCTTTCATTTTCCTCTTCCCTCTCCATTTCGTTCCCCCTCTCCCTCAAAATTTCATTTCTCCCGCTCCCTCCCTCCATCTCCATCTCAGTCGGACCTCTCCCTCTCCCTCTCCATTTTGTTTTCTCCTCCCTCTTCCCCTCCATATCGTAACCCTAAATCCATCCCTCACCATCTCCATGGGGACATTACGTGGGTTGACTGAAGTAGGAACCAACGGTGAGAAGGAACCGACGGCGAGGGGAGAGATGGTAGCCGTCATGCTTTGGCAAGCTGTGAAAGATGTTGGTGGTAATGGCCATCCTCTGCCTCTCCTAGCAGATCTCTTCATGATGAGTATGACTTGTCGAGGAAATTGGGAAGGGGGAAAATTGCAGTGATGTATTATTTTCTTTGTTTCTCGTTTTGGTTTTAAAATTAATTTGGGAATTGTTCTGCAAGTTAAGCCATATATTTTTTTTTTATAAGTATAGCCAAATAATTGAATTTATGTGTTGTTCTTTGGATTTTTAATTGCACGAATGTTGTTATGTTTAGCAGGTTGCTAACTAGGTGTTTGTGAACTTTTCTGAATAATCTGGCTTGTTTCTTTTGGACTTGTTCAGCTCTTGTACGAACAAAATTTTATTTTTTATTTTTTTTGTTTTCAATTTGTGGTTTTGCATTGCATTCATCAATACAGGAACAATTTTGGCAAATGTGTCTGTGCTCAGTATTAAGACAGACAATTCTCAAGAAGTTGTTGCAGCAGCTGAGGGAATCTCTCATGCACAGGCCACGGCAGCATCCTCACACAAAGCAGGAGGAGTAACAGATCAGTAACAAATTATTTGAGGCCTTGCAAATAACAGATTTATTCTAGAAGATTCCCTTCTAACAAGCTGCATGATTGTGAACCGTAGGATTTGAGTTTTGTATGATCTGATTGATCCCTGTACTGCTTGTATAAATAGAGCTTAGGAATTATATGTAAAGGGATGGAAAATATATGAAGAGGATTTACGAAACAGAGTGTTCTCTTCTCTCTCAGTGATATTTCTTCGAGCACCTTCTGTGCGTCTTTAACTTTCTTCTTCAAATGGCATAGATTTATAACTCAGAGCCTTTATGGGTGTTTGCTTTGTCTTCCTTTCTAGCATCGAGTTTTGGTTTTCTTATGTTGCTTATTCTGAAATGCAATTAGTTGAAAGGGGGGAATTACTAATGTGAGTTTCAAATGCATGTTGCAGGAGGATTTGGGTGGTACTGAATCATTGATATTGAATTAGAGCCTCAGATTATTTTATTTATTTGTTAGATTGGGATTTGGAACATGTCTAGTAAAAAGGAAGAGAAAGCCCAGGTTGCAGCAGAAAGAATCAAGGCAGCAACCTTGAGTGCTGCTAAGTGTGTTACCCACGACGGGATCACAAATTTCCCTCCGTTTTTTTTCTGTTGTTTCAGTCGGTTTTTTTTTTTTTTTAATTATTTCGTCTGACGTGGCATGTGCCACGTCAGCCGATTCCCCGGAGGTTTCCTACCCCCGGTTGCATGTAGCAAAACTGTATATATTTTGAATCGTGTTTCTTTTTCGTGCAAAATTTCCAGACACGCGAGCACCTTTGAGCACATGTATCACCAATTGCTAATATGGAGCGAAGCATTTCCAATAAATCAAACATGTTCAGCTAATTGCTGCAATCCTATACTTTTTGTTTAGACAACAAATCATCTTCCACTTTTTGAGAGCACTTTGGTATTTCTTTTTCTGGCGCGAAGTAATTTTTGTTAACATATGTTATTCAAAAATGCATAGAAATAAAAATTAAATGTATTAAAATTGTGAGTTCACTTTTGAATAAATGATTCGAAGCAACCGCTTTTTCAGCTATCAATTATGAGACCAAACAAATTATTTAATACGATTCCTCGGACTTATTTTATGTTTTGCATTGCCTTTACTCTTTTGGAATAATGATGACTACCTCACCCTCTCATAATGTTGTTTGTTCTGTTCTGCACTGTAATGCATTATAACGTAGTTTTGATTATTATGATGCGGAGCAGAAACAATAATTGTAACACATTCTTTTGGAGTTGTGGCTGAGGAGTATTAAGAGGACCATTCACTGGCTCTGAAGGCAAGCTGCTGGTGAGTGGCCATGGAAGAACTGGGTTTTTTGACAAACAGTTTTCATGCTACCATTATTAACATGTGAATTCTTATGACTTGATTAAGAAAACATACTGATTTCCATGAACAATACTGTATTCGTCCAAACAAACACAGCAATGTACAAAATCAACAGGCTTTCTTCCAAAACCATGGCGTCATCATTGGATGTGATAGAGGTCAGACCATTGGTCCCTCCCCTCATTAATCAACCAGAAAAATGGAGTACAGTTTAAGCCCCTATTCTTATGGTGGTACAGGGGAGGCTGGCTCACGCCCACACGATGACGAAGTTCTAGTTCAAAATGCAGATGTTCAATGTTCAAGTCGGTAAAGCCAGTACAAAAATTACTTTCTGGGTAGTGTGATGAAGGACGCATTCACAATCTCTTTCCATTAGTAACTTTAACACCAAATCAACAGTAGGGGCTGCGAATCTGAGTCAATCTCCCCAACTTCTCTTAAAAAACAGAGCATTGTCTTTGTACTACTAATTAACAAGATGATAGCTGGCTATATGTCTAGCCAATCCTGATGCAGTATACAAGCAAACCAAGTACAATGAATACCCAACTTCCTCTTTCCTCTTCGTAATGATTACATAGGAGAATTCCTTTTTTTCAACTTCCTATTCAAAATAGCAAAAGAAAACCTTTGAAAGACACTTCACCTTTTCTTTCCCTTACCGACGTACATCTTGCTTTCCCGTCCATGTACACTTCACCTCCCCACCCAAACAAAAGGCACGAGATCCATAGCCGAGCTTATTACAAGCTAATACTACATTTCAAAATTTTGCTTTATTTTTCTACCTCATAATGGAGTTACTAGAGGAATGAAAAACAAAATATTGAAAGCTACAAACAATAAAACGTGCAACCCCTTGTTGACTGCACTCGTTCGCCAGCTGCAGAAGGTGACAAATCTTAGACTGTCCGCTGCACTACTGGCATGCGTCGAGTTCACTGCTTGCTTTGTCGTGTTGGTTACCTTCTTACTGTACACAAATTTAAATACAATTTGCTCAGAACACAACGCAAGTTTCCATAAAAATAATGCTCTTAATAATTGCAGGGGTAACAGCAAAATGCTGCCTAAAATTTGCATGTTACACGTAGAAGAGAGGAGCAATAAGGGTATAGTGCTAAAAAAAGCCAGCTTTTCTCACCTTCCAGGAAATATACAGCTCCCGTGACCTACAAAAAAATTCCCCACAAGGGAGTGGGAAATCAAAAGATTAGACTCATCCATGGAGGGCATAGAAACAGGAGATAAACGTACAAACAATGTGGAGCCCTTTTGCCCAAGGGAATCTCTAGTAGATACAAGGCAACATTGTATGCTTATATAATGGAAGTTTGCTTGCAGGGATGTCGTAAGAAAGCATTCTCACTCTGAAGAAATGCAACCTTGACCAGGACAAAATTTCTAGAATCTTTTGGAGCGGCAGGGCATTATGAGATTCACAGAGGAGCCAATTTCCATAAGGGAAATCATACTTCCAATTAGGAAATGTGTTGTGTTGTGTTGTGAAAAATGTTGTGAAAAATATATACTGTGCGGGTATCATTGCTCAATGCAAATTACCAGCCCTTTCAGTCCACATTCCAATCACATAAGAGACAGTGTGCTGCCAGGTGGGGAGCCACACATCCTTTCACTTGACTTGTGACCCATGAGAGTATGAGTTCTCCGTGACTGAAGCCGCGGAGCGTGTGTTGTCTGTTTTACTTTACCACAGTGGAATGGAATTAGCCTAGAAAGCAACCAAAACTAGAGTTTTTTCAACTCTTTCTCACTAAACAAAGCTATGAGACGCAATTTAGCCATAAATGACACCAGGGAACATAAGAAACAGCTAGTTCTCTCATTGGGTTTTTTCCCAGCCAATTTGTAGCAGCAAATCCAGAGGTATAGATAGAACTAGTTGCTGACTTGCATTGAATTCAAAGACTAAAATCTCAAACACCCAAGTTCTTTGAAATTCATAATATAATTAAAAACTTACTTGGGTCACTGGTGGTGATCGTGGCCACACCCTTGAAGTCGCAAGAACCAGCAGACCTCCCTTCCTTCTGGTAATAGCTATCAAACGCATAAGAAGCGTGGCTCTTCACTGTGTTAGGCTGGTAACAACTCTCCCCAGGCTGAACCTCCGAGCAATTAGCCCGCCCCGGACCACATGCCCAATCCAACGCAGCCTGCAACGTCTTCGAGTCCACCCCATCCATGGCCACACAGTACGTCTGGTTCGTCGTGTCGTTGGCCAGAAAAGTCCCACTTCCCGAGACGTGAAGCAAGTACACCGCCGTCGAATTTCCATAAAACAACCCCCAATTAGCCTCCGATACCGGCGGGGACCTCAGGTCCTCGTTGAACAACTCGTATATATACACACTGGACGTCACCTCCGGGTGCAAAGGGGTTCCGCTACGGTCAAGAATATGCTTGATCAGGTTGGAATTATACGTATCCGCATTGTCAATTGTGGCATAAGGCTCTTTCGAATCGCCCTTTGAAGGCCAACCACTCTCGGTGACAAGGACCGGAACGTCGGTAACATTGAGGTTCTTCATCGAGAAATAGGCCGCATCAATCATGGCATCGAGTACGTTGGTATAGTGAAGCAAAGTGTTTGGATCGACCATTTCTTTAGAGGGTGTCAAGGGCTTAAACAAAGAATTGTCCAAAGGAACCACACCTTTGTTTTGCATAAATACGTAGTAAGGATAAAGGTTCATCATTAAAGGGGATCCAGTTCTCGAAAGGAACTGAAGCAACGGAAGTACAACAGAACTCAAGCTTTGATTAAAGAAAGCTTGAGAAGGTGGGAAAGGATCGAGAACTATCGAGGCGGCATGTGGGGTCGAAATCTTGATCTGGGTGTGAAGGTTTGCTGCGACTAAAGCGCTATAGAGGGACTCAATGGCTGAGAGAAGAAGAGGAGCTGAGGAGGGCACGGTGGTTAAGACCTCATCGCCGACAGCAATGGCAGAGATGAGGGTTTCGGGGTAGAAACCGACGACATTTCGGCCAACCCAAGCTGCGGCAGTGGAATTGGAGGAGCCAATGGCGATGAGCTGGTTGTTGGGGACGCTGATGATGACGCGGATCTTGGTGCGAGCCAGAGCCTTGAGGAGGTCAGGGTCGGCATCGTAGAGGCGGATGTGAGTAATCTTTTGGACTTGGAGGAAAGAGACTAAAGCTGAGGGTGATAGTAGACTTGAAACATCGGTACCAATGTTCACACCCACGAAGGGTTCGATGTCTTCCTTCTGCTGCTGCTTGATTTGTGCCAGTCCCAGCGGTAGTACCGACGGCGATTTAGCTGCAAACAGAGAACATAACGAATTGAAGATAAACGAGCAAAATTGGTGGTTCTCGGTTTTGCTTTATTTACCTTGTGAGAATGAGGAAAGTACATTGAATAAGGACAAAAGGGTGAGAAGGAGAGTGAGCTTAGAGGCTGCCATTATCGAAGATGTGCTCGAGCTTTACTTCCTCACCCTCTGCTTCTGGTTCAGCTGCAGATCCTTGCATTATCTTCCAAGATTGCTCCTTCCTTTTTCCCTTTTTGGATTCTTTTATTTGTGGTTTTGTTTCGTGGGGTGTGGGAGTTTGATGTCTAGGTTCGGGTCTGACAGAACCCGAGAGATCTACTGTGTGAAAGGAAAGAGAAGACATTAACCAAAGGACTAAGGAGCCCGTGTGGTCGGGGTTTCTGTACTTTGTTTTTATTGAATTCACTGAAATAACCTTGTGATCTTTGAGCCGACAGCCACGGAGAAGGGAAGAATTCAAATGAACTTGGGTCAGGAAAGGTCATTTTATTTGTTTAGCTCCTCCTCTTATTATAAATTTAGGGAGAAAATTCAAATAAATGTTCATATTTGTCATGAGTAACATCACTGTCGTCTTGGACTTTATTATTTCCAACAACACTAATTAATTTGTCATAATTTAAATAATTTTTATTTATGTAATTAACTTATAAAATTATCTAAAATATATGACAAAATGAGAAGCATTATTGTGTGAAAATTTTGAGGATAGTTTACTTCAGTGTACCTAATTTTTAAAAAGTCAATTCAATAATTTTTTTTTTTTTTTTACTTTTTCATTATAGAATCTATTTTTTAACCAAAAAAAAAAATCATGCATCAAACTTTCTTTATAAAATAAGACTGGTATATTTTAAACTTATATATATATATAATTATATTCATTTACTTCCAGGTAAAGAAAGTAACACGTGGTTGTTTGTGAACCATTGAGATGCTCTCGAATTTATACAGCCTGGCTTTTGCAGAGAGAGGTTTCTGTAGCCGTCTCGTCTTTATTGTTGCTTTGTTGTGGATTTGACATTATGCTAAATTAACTTTCCTTTACAAGAGTGGAAAGGCCTCTCTCTCTCTCTCTCGTACCTCTCTATTGCAAATGATCGGTCAAGGAAATATATATAATTAGAGTCGCTAAACAATCACAACCATTCAACAGTAGCCATTTTAACACAGCTAATTATGATTGCAGATTACCTGTGGCTGTAGGGCTACAAATTTGAAAAACAAAGCTGTGCATTTTTTAAATATATATATATATTTAACTTTGCTCAAAAGTAAACTTTTCTCAAGTGGGCCATTGGTGCTTTTTCCACACTTTTTTTTTTTTTTTTTTTGCAACAATACAGGAAACTCCAAGCCTCAAAAACATCCTGCAATGGTGTAAACTACAGCAAATTTGTGAGAGAGATTTGAAGTCAAGTGCACAAACACAGTACCCAAAATTAGAAGATAAATAATATTTATAATCGTGAGTAAATATATATGATATCTATTATTAAAAATTAATTTTTTAATAATAAATTCCATTCTTATTTCAAAAGAATTGTACAGGACTCAAGCACTCGATAATTTTACCTGGTATCATTACAACCAGCCGTCATGAATAAAATTGACCTTGATTGGAGGACAGTTTTTGGGCAAAGGAACAATAATCAATCATGTATCTTTCTCAATAAGTTAATTTACGAGAATCAACATGAATTTTCAAATTGATTGTAGGTTTAAAAAATTATATTCTTATATATTCATATCATTAGTAGTTAAAGATAATATAGGTATAGTTATGGTTGCTGTGAAGAATTTAGATAGTTGCATATATGTAAGCCAAAAGAAAAAAGACAGGAGCGAGGAATGAGATCCCGGAATCCATGGATAAAAAATGCTCTCTCTTCTGAGAATGAGAAAGGCAGGTGCATGGCTGGTATGAATGGAATGTGTAATAGGCGGTTCAACAAACACTAGGCTGCTCAACTGCAGTGAGTGATACCCAAGAAATGCACATGTTTATTAATTTGTCGTTTCAACAAAGAGAGAGAGATCATCATGTCTTTTAGTATCCGAAATTGTGGTCCTCTTACTTTTAGCATCCGAAAATTGGTATTTTCATTTCACTCTTTTATAATTAATATTCTTTTACTAGAACAATTTCTCTTTCTTGTTTGACTCGCACCAATCTGTCATTTTTCGACTTAAATATCCAAAGTCCCGACTCTCTAACCAAAAATAAAAATAGAAAGATGACTGCTATAATTATAAAAGATTTATATAAAAATAATCTCACAAGCTGATTGCTCTCATATAATCCATCAAATCTATTTTATAATAAAAATAATTTTACAATTTGACAAATCATATTAAGTCAAATCAGTTTATGGAATTTTATATAGTCCTTTAATGATTAGAGTATTTCTCAAATAAAAAATCACCCAATGTGTGCATTGAGCAATTTAAATAGGAAAATGGCACATGTGAGGCATATCAACAACTTTTGAAGCTGCAATACCTCCAACTCTGTTAAGAATGACATAAAGGAAATTCTTGGTCTAAGAATCGCTACTTGCAATCTCAAATACCTGGTTTTGCCTTTGCATACTGGGAGATATAAATAAATAAAATTATTGAGATAATTGAGAAAATTTAGAATAAATTATAAGGATGGAAGTCTAAAATTCTTTCATAAGTTGGAAAAACTACTCTCATAAGAGCAGTAGCAAACTCAATTCCTGCTTATGTCATGTCGACCATCCTTATTCTCTCTTCTATCACAAGATCGTTGGATTCCACTCTTTGGAGATTCTAGTGGGGGATTAATTCTCAGGACAATAAAAAATACACACCAAAAGCTTGGGACAAAATTTGAACACCAAAATCAATGGGTGGATTAGGCTTAAAAAAACTCACTTGTTTTAATTCAGCCTTAATCACAAAACTGTCCTGGTCTTTCTTAACTGAAAAAAAAAAGTCTTTATAAATAGATCTTCACTCAAAAAATATTTCAGAAACACATATTTTCTTGATGTAAATAAAAAAAATCCGGACTCTTGAATCTGGAAAGGCCTTTGGAAATAAAGACAATTTCTTCAAACATGTATATGTTTTCAGATTAATAATGGTACAGAAGCAAGAGTTTGGAAAGATCTATAGATTCCCACTCTACCATATTTTAAACCAGGACCAAACCAAAAATGCTCACAAATGGATCAAAATTTGACTGTCTCTAAACTTACTCTTGAGCAACCCAGAAGATGGAACAATCTACTTCTAAATGCTCTTTTTACCACTAGTTCTATTGAAGAAATTCAAAAATTTTTTTTGTCCAATTGTAACTTTTAAAATCTTGAGGACAAAATCAAATGGATGCACCACTCTTCTAGAGAGTTTTTCTATCAAGTCAGCTTATGCTGCATTTGTGAAACTACAAATTTCACCTCAAAATGGAGTGGACCAGAAAAAATTATGGAGGAACAAACTTAAGGACAAACTAAAATTTTTTCTTTGGAGGGTTAGCCACAATATTCTTCCTACATGGAAAAAGTTAGAGAAATTCAAGTTAAAAAGTGACCAAATTCTTTGCCCTCTTTGTAAGGAAGAAGCTGAAAGCATTGAGCATATGTTCCTTAATTGAATATACACTAGGATCCTTTGGAGAAACTCACAATGGCCCCTAGATATGGCTTGTTTAGCAACACAATCAATCTCAGATTGGATTGGGACCACCATAAACCCTTCTCATTACTTAAATATACCCAAAGAAGAGCACCATAATTAGGAGACGCTGAGTGTAATTTCTCATTTTGATTTTTGAGTTATATTTTAAAGTTCTTAGATCATGTTTGGATAAAAAAGCGTTTCAGAACTTAAAATGGGAATCTTAAGATAGTAAGTTATACCATGAGTTAAAAAAATAATAATAATAAAGAAAAAAAGGAAGGAAGAAAGAAAAACACCCGAGTTGACCCACCATTAGTGGCAGCTTCCCTTTGTTAACACCGTTGCAAACTTTTAAGAGATTTGACAAGGTACCGGATCCTATAACACTTCACAGATTTTCCTTTTCCAACAAAACCATACCCATAGGTTCCATTAAAAAATAATATAAATACAAAGTAAAGAAGTGAAAAAATAAATAGAAGTAAAATTAAAATTAGAACCACGGCTGCTTTTAGAACCAGCACATGACCATCGCCTACACCTTTGAATCTGTCATCCATTAAATACTCTATATTGACAACTTTTGTTTTTGTAATCTTTGAAGCTTCTGGATCAATCATTATATATAGTATTAACAGTTAAATGGTTTGTGTATTGCTCTAATGGTTGCTTCTGTGTATTTGAATAGCAAGTTTTATTGAAAAGTCTCCAGCTGGGTAATGTTGGAGACCGCATAAACAAATATTTTCCCCTTAAATGTTTGCACTTTGTTCTAGGCTTCATTTTCAATTTCTTTGTTCCGAAATTGTATCCATGTTTTTCGGTTTGCATCTTATGAGCGTTGGAAAAATATATCCATTGGAAGAATACGACCGTTGTAAAATATGACCATTAAAATATTATATCCGTCCAAATAATATGAAAGTTAGAAAATTAATATGCATTTTTTTAATAATGATTAAATATTCTAATTACCATTAGAATTAAAATAAATAAAAATGTCAAAATCAATATTTTTAATATAATAGTGATAAATTTAGAGAGTTTGTTATTTGGTGTTATTGAAAAGTGGTTAGCTAAATTTAAAAAAATGAATTTCCTAATCAAAATATAGTCAAAAAATGGCTAGACTACTACCAGTGCTCTTAGAGCATTCCCATTGAATTGGCCAAATGAAAATTCAAATTTTAGCTAATAAATCATGAGTTTGCATTTCCTTATTTCATTCAAATTCAATTCTCACATTGGATTATTTATTTACTCTCTATATAATAATAAAATATTATTAATTTAATAATTTTTTATTTAATTAATTTTTATCACATTTTGTAGTTCTACCAAATAAATGTTAATAATAATTATATTCTACTTAAATTAATATTAATATTTATCACATTTATTAAGTATTAAATTAATATTAATAATAATTATACTCTAATTAAATTAATAAATAATATCCTAATAAATATTAACTAATTAATTTATTTTTATCACATTTATATTTAATAATAATAAATTGAACCAAATTTCTTAATTACAAAAGATACCTAAATATTTGGTGAGAGGAGTGAGAAATGAATATTATAGTATTTGACTAAATTATTGTACACCCACATATTTGGTGAGTTATTGTAGTTAATGTGTAAATTTATATAGATATGCCTAATTCAATGTGGAGGGTTTTACCTGTATTGTTAGCTAAATTTGGTTAAAATTGAATTCTAGCCAAGCCAATGAGAGTGCTCTCAGGGGTAACAATATATGATACGACCTGTTAATCCAATACGAACACTACACGAAATTAACGTGTTCGGGTCAAAACAAGTTGATCCATTGAGACATAATTCATTAATAGTCATTAATGGGTCAACCCTCTTAACCTGTTAGCGATTAGTTAAATTTTTTTACTTAAAATTATAATTATATTATTTTTAACCTAAAAAAAAAAAAACCCTAACCCTGTTTCGTATTTTCCTAACTCTCTCTCTCAGTTCTCAGTTGAGTTAGTTCTCACAAATCATGACCGTCTCCCACACTTCCTCTGAATTGTAATTTTGATTTTTTTATTGTTTGAATTGTAATTTCTTTTACTCAAAATTACAATTATATTATTTTTAACTTAAAAACAAAAATACCCTAACCCTGTTTCATAATTTCCTAACTCTCTTTCTCAATTCTCAATTGAGTTAGTTCTCACGAATCACGACTCCCTCCCACACTTTCTCTAGATTGTAATTTTGATGTTTTTATTGTTTGAATTGTAATTTTAGACTTATGTAGTTAGTTTTATATTTTTTAGAGATATTGTGATTTTAAATTTTATGTAAAATTATGTTAATCAGGTCAAATGAATTATTTGAGTTAATTTAACCAATTTACATCAACAAGTTGATATAAGTCAAAACGGATCATATCGTGTCGATATATTTTTAATTGATTTATAATGAATCAAAACGGATTATGTCGTGTCAACTCGTTATTTTAAATGTATAAGCGGCCAAAATAAGAGGATAAATTAAGGAGGTGGCATAGTATTGTTCTTTCTCAAATAGCATTTTTACATCTGAGTGGAGAACCTCTTCTCTTCGTAAATCTCGTGGGTATTTCCAACCGCCAAGAATTATCGACCAAGCCGCGCCCTTTGTCATCATTTGCCTTCTAATTCTTTCTTTCTCAAGTCTCAATTGCTGATTCTCCAATTTCAAGTTTTCAGGTGACTTCCGTTGTTTTTCATTATCTCCAATTTTCTTTCTTTGCATGCCCATTGTTTGCCCAGTTAACAAATAGACCAAAACGAAATCTCTTGCCGATTTAATTTTCCGTTGCTGTTATTCGAAAGAACAAATACTTGTAACTAAAGTCAATCGGGTCTACTGTAATATGTTGAGCTGGAGCTTTTCGTTACGAAAGTTAAAAGCTATTGGATTTTCTTTCTCCTATTTTCCACAATTTTCTCGGCAAACAATCAGAATATTATTTC
This sequence comes from Pterocarya stenoptera, assembly GCA_003123785.1. NCBI lineage: Eukaryota > Viridiplantae > Streptophyta > Magnoliopsida > Fagales > Juglandaceae > Pterocarya > Pterocarya stenoptera. Next base: position 556,316 of record QEOT01000724.1, read on the forward strand.
GTTGTTTTACTTTTATTTAGTTATTTTTGTCTGCTGGGTTGATCAAGTATGGATGGCGCTCATAAAAGTGGTGAGGATAAAGTTATCTTTCTGATGCATTGTTTCGGACGGAAACAAACATTCCTGAAGAAAAACCAAAATCCGGCCAGAATGAACCGGAATAGGCTGAAATGGCTGGAATTTAACTGGGAACTAAATATCCACCTAAGCCATGCCGGTTACTGTTCCGGCACGGTAAATTCAGGAGAACAAATATGAAACTCTCTCTCTAATAATGGGAAGATGAAAAAGAATACCACCAACGTAAAAATTGGAAGGAAAAAAAAAACCAAAAACATGCTATCTTAATATCATTGGCACATTTAATTTATGTGCATATTTTGCTGGGCTGCAACCAGCAACGTCATCTAGCTTCCCCTAAAAGTACCTTATGCCGCCAAAATGAACTGCAATCTCGGACTTTCATCTGGAATGAGTTTTAACACCTTCTATTATTCTTCATTTCCTATCACCGGAGGGCGTTCACAAAAGCCATTAAGGATTCAGCGTCCCTCTTCTCGGAAGGATACTTTATCGGCCGACAAGAGCCTTTAGGGAAGCAAAGTATTGTGGGGAAGCTTCCTAGTTGCAGTTCTCGCTTTGCATACTCCTTGTGCTCACCGTCTGCCCTGAACTTTCCCACCTTCACCCCCGTCCCTTCCATTTTAGCCGCCAATTCAACGAACGAGGCTTCCATTGCCTACTCAAAATTGAAACAAACTCCGTTCATGCAATCATTCGGAAAACATGAGTAACAGAATTCAGAAAAGTATGTAAAAATAGTTACCTGGCAGAAGGTGCACCATGGTGCATAGAGCACAACAATCCATGGTTCTTTCCGATTCTCCAATCTTGCCAAATTCTCTATCCCGGTCCTGCCCAAAGTAACTAGATTCTGGTTGTTGAAAATGTCAGGAACAGAGGCAGTTCCATTTGCTTGGGCTGCCGCATTTCCATTACCATTCAGTTGAGCAGTGTTTTCCTCCTTGATATTTCCTTTGTGAAGGCCGCACTCCTTGGCCTTGGCATCCTCCCACCACCATCTTCCCTCCCTCTCATGCTGCCCTGGTAAGACCGGCCTTGTGCAAGGCTCACAACCAATTGAGATATATCCCTGTGAATGCAATGAATTTACAGGCACATTCATGGTGCGGAGGAAGTTCCATATGTCTTGACCCTGGACGTTTGAAACTGGGTTCCACTTCACCAGGCTGCCAATCCCACCATCCATTCCTTCAAAAACTGGGTCCACCTGGACAACAGGAATCTCAGACCTAGTACCCGGAGATTGATCTTTCCTTTGGCCAGTGATCCAAGCACGAAGCCCCTTAAGGGCCCTCCTCAAAGGTCTCACCTTTCTTATACGGCAGCACTCCTGGTGTCCATCTTCATAAAAAGAAAACAACCCCTTGTTCCTTACTAATGCCTGAACTTCAACAGCATCAGGAAACGTGTATTCAATGTGGATGCCATAACGCTTCTCCACTGTGTCAAATAATCGATAGGTTTCTGGATTTAGCCTCCCGGTATCCAGGCTGAAGACCCTAAATGGTCGACCAGTTAAATGTGCGTATTCAATCAGAGCAACGTCTTCAGCACCACTGCAGGAAAATATGTATTTGTCACTAAGCAGATTGCCTAGGTAGATAACACTCACAGCTTTGCAAAAAGTGCAATTCAGAAATTATACCCAGAAAATGGTCTTATAAATACAAGGGATTCTGGATAGAGGTCTAAATAAGAAGGGCAAGCCATCAAATTGGCAAAAAGTATAGTAGAGTATCTACAGTTTTCAACATGGACGCAACAGCAAACTTTCATTAGCCAATTTATAATGATTTTTTCCTTTTTGCTAGATCCCATTTTCTTATCGGCTTTTTACTAGTTCCCCATAAACCTGTCAGGGAGAGTTGAAAAAATCTTGCAGCTCTTTCCCACAAAACTCAACAGTACATTTCTTAGAATCTTACCCTGAATTTTGGATGAAATAGCTTTGTTCCACTTGGTATCAAGTCAGTGATATACAATAAACTAATAAAAGTTTCAGAAGAAATATCTATATTTTTTTCTGCAAAAATCATTACTAGTATTTTAAAACTCTATCGTTGAGATCCAGAGGATACTAATCGTTGTATACAGATTCTCAAAACAAGGGATATTTGCTACGATGGTAGGCTCATTTGAAATCTTAAATTCAATCTCAAAATTATGCATAAAATAAAGATTCGTTATACTCTGGCTTATCCAGCAATATAAATTCAACTGGATATAGTAATCAAACAATGCAACTGTAAACGATAAACCGGTACATAAATAAAATGAATTTGGTCACAAGAAGTGAATAAAGAGATAGACTACCTAAAAGCAATTGCAATGTCGTTGCCAAACTTCTCTAGGGCCTTATCAATGACTTCAAGAGGGGAGGCACATTCAAGCTCTTTAGCCAATTGATTATAGTCCTCCACCTCTACTTTCTCCACCACTTCTACAACTTCTGCACAATTCAAATATAAATTTAACGCAATCGAACGAATTGGAGATTTCCATTCAAATCATCATCGGGATTGCTTTAATACTGAAATAATCAATGACGGGGCACACACTTACCGGGGGCAACGATAGTTGCCGCAAGAGGGACAATCGAACTGTTCCGTTTAGGCTCGGCGTTGACCGGCTTGACCGAGCAATTTCTTCGAGAAAAAATCACACCTTGGGATAGAACATGAGGCCGGTTCCAGTCCGATAGCCGAAGCGAACCGATTTGTGGAGCTGAAAACCCAAACACACATCATCGTCATCATTATCAGAACAACATAATAAGCAAGAAAAAAACACCGTTCGATTGAGAAGAAAACGGAGGGAAAGAATAAGATTCTGCTACTAAAGATACAACAAATTTCGTTGAACAATATCTAAGGGGCTAAAAACTCAGGAAAATTGAAGTAGCTCAAAATGAAATTATATTTACCGCTAAGCTCAGACGAAGAAGTGGAAAATGGAAAGGTAGGACTAGAAATTGCGGTGGCAGGAGAGGAAGAAGAAGCAACATAGAGCGCCATTGGAGAAATTGTTCTGTATTCGTCTCTCCAATCCAATAAATTAGAAGTTTTCTTCAGTCTCTTGTTCCGATTGTTCGTCAGACCAGTCGTCTAATAAAGAAATGGGGGCAAAAGCCTAAAATAAGATTAAAAAAGAGCACTGTTCTCAGGTTCATTGAATCTGGACGATATTCTGTACCAGCAAGCCTCTGTCGCATTGCTTACGCGGGCGAGTCTGATTGGGAGAAATCCCGATCGCGTCGCTCTTTCTGTGAATGTTCGATTTCGCGGATCCTTCTGGGCCCTTTCCAGTTTTTTTCTGAAAATTACGAACCTCACACTTTTTCTCCCTTCAAAATTCTGATAGCCTCTCATTTTATTTTGCTCTGGACTGGAGAAAGTGGATGATAAATGTTTTTTCAGAGTTTTATCGGTCTTTACATAATTTGATATATGATAATTTTAATTATTTTATTTATTAAATTATTAAACTAAGATCAGTCTGTAACAAGCCCCCATAGATTGATAGTGAATAAAAATAAAATATCTCACTTCGAAGGTGAGAAAACCTCCAAAGAATTCAGAAGAAAGAAATGAAGATGAATGAAAAGTTCTATTACTTCTGATTAAGAACCAACGAGAGCCCTAGGCTGGTTACTTAAACCTGAAGACCCTTACTGGGCCAGAACAGCAAACAACAATTAATAGAAATTTCCTCTTAACGGCTCAAGCCCATTACCATCTACAATTACAGTCCAACTAATAGTAAAAGATAAACCAGAGAAAAAGATTTATAAAAACAAGCAATGAATTGGCCCATGGGCCCTGTTGTCGCTGTCAAATGGACTGGCTCTTGTAAACAGAAGTGTAACACAGTCTGGATGAGATGTGAGAAAAAAATAGCCAACAAAATAGTCTATAATCAGGTAAAATAAAAAAGGAGGGAGATCAGGAAGTATTGGCAAATAAATCGTTTTGGTCACTGAAATTTAAGTAAAATAAACAGGATGCAACATTGCAAACTTGAACCATTTGAACTGTGTCTCCCGCCAGCACTTTGCAAGGGATGGTTGCAATAATCGACACAATTAGAGCCAATTCATATGGGGTGGCTGAAATAGGAGGGGATGAATTGGAGAGGTACGTAATGAGCAATGAGTCTTGGGTTCATCTAAAGGGATGCATATGAATACAACTTTTAATACATACGACACATTAGTAGGCAGGCCATTTGTTTATCATGGGAGTGGCCGGAAAAAATGAACCACGTACAATGGTGACAGTATAAAAAAAGATCAAAGTGTTGCCAATTGATCCAAAAAATCTTGACATGTATAATGCACATCTTTTTTCACTGTTCTTGACATATGTGAATCGCATTGATTTGGTTTTAAAACACCTTTACAACCTAAGAAAAACATTTTCATATCTTATAAAAAAAAAATTATAAGTGTAGAATGTGAAAGTGAATAGTAACTGATGCATAGAATTTTTCGATTCGAAATACAGTGTCATGCAACAAAAAGTGATTAACAATCAACTTAAAGGGTTCTTCAAATGTTTATAGTAGTCTAAAATCATTTATAGATTTAATAAGTGTTCATAAGAAAACATAGCCGACATTGAACATTTTTTTCACCAAAGTAGAAAGCAATCCAAATCCATCATCAGAACGGTCAAACATAAACAGACGAGCAATAACGGTAGCGAAAAGTGGCTCCCTCGTGGCCACACCTTTTCTAGTAGTAGCATGCATCATGCGTATGCATTCTTGTACTATGATCCCTACTCTTTACTGAGCAAACCCAGGGAGACGCTATAAATTTGACCCATTGCGTTAGGGCGTTTCAAACTCACATACTCTTCTCTTCACTCTCTGTAAGCTCTCTCTCTCTCTCTCTCTCTCTCTCTCTCTCTCTCTCTCTCTCTCTCTCTCTCGATGAATTTGGGATGGAGATTATTGTAGGGTAAATCAGTACCGGTTCTGATTGTTGAATGAAATCGCCAAAAGATTGTTACTTTTTTGTTCAAAATGTTGCCTTTGATTGAAATATTATATTGAAGTCTTATGGAACTGGAAGCATTCCGTTAATTTGAAATTCCTATTTCTTCATTTGAAAGATAACGAAGAAGAAATTATTCAACCGTCTTTTCTCTTGGGCTAGGGATGGGGATTGTTTGGCTTGATCTTATGTTATTTTTCCTTACAAGTTTGTTTGTGACGCGTATGAAAGAGGACGTTATTTGGGGGTCGGATTGTGGCAGAGTTCTGAACTGGTGTTTTTAATTAAATAGTTCAAGTTCGTAGGATTTAATCATTGTATATTGTTATCCGCTAGGATTTAGAAGCTCTACTGTAGAGCCACCGAGAATCCTGATCATAGTTGACTATTATTGGAGGTAGTTTCTCATTATTTTAGCTATTTTGACCCAATATTTGTACATGTAATTGTAGTGGGGGTAAGAATGAACAGTAACCACCATTATGGGTTTTCCGCTGCTTGTGGTTTGTACTCATAATACAATATTTATCTTTGATGTGCGTTATAATACAATATATGGATGTAACTTGATAGAATACTTCTCTTGGATTCATTTCATGATGGATTGACACAGATCAAATCGATTCGGTTTTGTAATGGCTGAGGCTGCACCTGTAACTGCTCCTAACGCTGAGTTGCTTGAATGGCCTAAGAAGGATAAGCGTCGATTCCTCCATGCGGTCTATCGTGTTGGTGATCTTGACCGCACAATCAAGTACGTGGTTAAAGGCATTGCTGTTGAAGTTTTTAATGAGTTTAGTGAATTGGCTATGCTAGAATTTTTATTTTTTCCCCCGCGGGTGGGGGACGGTGTGTTTCAGATTTTATACTGAATGTTTTGGGATGAAGCTGCTGAGGAAAAGAGACTTTCCAGAAGAGAAATACTCTAATGCTTTTCTTGGGTTTGGCTCAGAAGAGTCTAATTTTGTTGTGGAATTGACGTACAGTGAGTTGCTTAGACCTATTACCTCGAACTTTATTTTTTTATGGTACGCTGAGTAGTAGTGAAACTTGTTATCGGCGCCTTGATCTGGTCTGTTAGTGCCCTCTGTTAAAGCATTATTACTTTATTTTGAACCACAACTAAGTGGGTGAGGTTCTTACTGAGTGCATGATTATGCCTTTTAGTTTTTGTTAACTTTATGATCTCCCACTCACGAAATGCTATTCACTTATCCCCAAAAACATATATGATCTCTGAGAAATTAGTTTGATATTGTTTACAGATTATGGTGTGACGTCATATGATATTGGAACTGGTTTTGGTCATTTTGCTATTACATCTCAAGATGTAAGTATCATTCTCCATTGTAGAGTGACTTTGATCTGATTTCTGTTTTAGTGCTGACACTTGTTATGCATGGCCTGAGCTTGTAGGTTTACAAATTGGTTGAAGACATCCGAGCTAAGGGTGGGGTTATCACTAGAGAGCCTGGTCCTGTTAAAGGTGGGAAAGGTGTCATTGCCTTTGTTAAGGACCCCGATGGTTATGTTTTTGAACTTATCCAAAGAGGTCCAACTCCCGAGCCACTCTGTCAAGTAATGCTTCGTGTTGGTGATTTGGATCGATCTATCAAGTTCTATGAAAAGGTAATAAGCAATGACACTTTTAAGTGCATATGTTAAAAGTGAGTTGCTTTGAGATTCTAATTGAACAGATTGTCGTTATACCTTTAAGTGCATATGTTATAAATTTGATGGTTTGATTAATATATATAAATATATATGTACATGTATATCGAAAGTCACCCTGCGTATTCTTATAAGTGCATAATTTATGCATTTGAAGTGTCAGAGAATTATTTTCTTGTATGATCAATTAGAAGAGATTGAAGACCGGTCTCAGTTTACAGGAGGGAGCCTGGAACATTTTTTGTAGCTATTAGCCTTTGATTCTTGTACCACGTAAGCACATTAAAGCTTGCCACGATTGATATAATAATATACATAGATCCGTCTATGTTCTTCCACTATGATCTTCCTGATCTTTTTGGTTTCCCTTCTATGCAGGCCTTGGGAATGAGGGTGGTGAAGAAGGTTGATAGACCTGAATACAAGGTTTGTTTTCTCATATGATTTTACACAGCAATCTTAGCAGAAGCAGATTAGGCTTCTTTAAGCCACCAAAGGGCTTATAGAATTCCTTAATCTTTGTTGCATGTATGTGACAGTACACCATAGCCATGTTGGGATATGCAGAAGAACATGAGACAACTGTTCTAGAATTGACTTACAATTATGGTGTGACCGAATATACCAAGGGAAATGCATATGCACAGGTCAGTTTATTATATTATTATTTCTCCCTCTTGGACTAGTTTTCTTCATTATGGAAACTTCTGCCACCAATTTTTTTTCCTGTCACTGTGGTATTCTCTCCAGGTTGCTATTGGCACTGATGATGTATACAAAAGTGCTGAGGTTGTCAGCCTGGTCACACAAGAGCTTGGAGGAAAGATTACTCGACCAGCTGGGCCAATTCCAGGTCTCAATACCAAGATTACCTCTTTCCTAGATCCAGATGGCTGGAAAACTGTAAGTGCTTTTTAGTAGTGATTACTGTGATGCCTTTTTAGTTATATCGATTTTATAAGCAGTGTTGCCTTTAGGGTTGGAAGTTATTCCATTGTCTCTGAGATGTGGCATTTGGTCTTTCTAAATTAATGCAAGAGACTGCTATGCATATGAAGTTACTAATGTTTTATGGACAGAATTTAATATTGGCCAGAAAGGGTTTGCTAGTTAGTAATCGGGTATATATAACTATATTTTGATAGAAAGTGAAATGGGCATTCAATCCAAGTGGAATATAGAATGAAGTGGTCGAATCTATTCAAATTGTATGCATTTGAGCTTTAATTATTTATGTAAAATAGACAACAAAAGACACTAGGTTTTCAAAATCAAAGTTCTCTTTTGTGGTTAATGAGTAAAGAGTGAGAAAAATGCCTTCAGCTTTTCTTGTATCAAATTCAAGAAATAAAGTACTACGAGTTGGAGGGACTGACGGGAGAGTATAATTGGCTTCTTTGGGCTGTATTAACAATATACTCTTTAGGATTGATAATGAATGAGATGAACTGAAGATTGAAGGAATAGGCTCATTTGAAGTGGGATAAAAGACTTTAGTTGTAGATGTTTTCTATAGCTGAAAGATATGATGGTGTATGTTCTAATCAAAATCCAATTGGATGCGGATGCTGTCGTGTATATTGGTGTTTGTTCAATATCATTCAATTTACCCTATTGCTTTCCTCGTTAACTGCACGATATTGCCCTTTCGCTTCGTACTCGTAGGTCCTGGTTGACAACGAAGATTTTCTGAAGGAGCTGCACCAGTGAAGAGTAACTGCGTAATGGGAAGACTATGGATGATTGAGCACTTTCGTCCTGATACTCTACTTTGAATAAATTGGTGTCTAGCGATCAATACCGATAGTGTATGCTTGTTTTGAATGTGTTTGTCCACAACCAATATGTTAGTTTAGTATGTATGGTTCTCTGTGCGACTCATAATGCCAAGTTTATGTATGTATTATGCGTTATGAAAATCTTAAGCCCAAAAAGAAAATTATGAAAAACTATTTTACAAACTTATGCATCAAATTGTCAAAATCTGTTTATTATTGGTTCGACGTAATGCTTCACATCATATAATTTTGTAAAATTGACTCTCTTTATAGGATAGTTATTTCATTTTGTTTTGCTTTTCGCACCTATTTAGGGAAGTAAAAGGTGTAGAATATTTGAGCATGAGAAGAGGAAAACTTAAGGCTTTAAAACTACGTTTTCTTGTTAATATATAAGAGCGCCAAATTTTGGCTAAGTAGTTCAAAAGTGGTCTGTATTGGAGTAGTCAAAACTCTAAGGCTCAATTTTTGAGTTACAGTAAATCCATTCATTTTTCTAAATTTGGCCAGTCACTATTTATCTCCAAAACAATATTTTACTCTAAAAATATTCCCAATAGTTACTATTGGATAATTAGATTGAGGAAAAAAATAGTTAGAAAATAATAATTTTAAGTAAAAATTAAATTATTAATTAAATATATAGAGTGTATTTGTAAAATATAAAAAAAAATTATTAAACTATTTAATAGTATATAATTATTTTGACTTTTGGATAGATAGTCCAATGTGGATTAGCCTCTTCAATGGTTTTAGCTTTAGCCAAAATTTCAATTTTTAGTCAAATTTTAGACTTAACAATGACTAGACCATTGCCAAAGGTTGAATTAAGGTTAAGGGGGAAATATCTAAAGCATGAGAATTGAGAATGAAAAGATTTTTAGAGGAAAATAAAAATAAAAATCTTGGTCTCAGTACGGAACGCTTTTATTTCGGAAATTTTTAAAATTTTCAATAATGAAAATTTGTTCGACAGAAGGAGATCCAAACGAAAATAAAAGGCATGTCAGTTTTCTGTTTGTAGCCATGGCACTTTATTTTGGCAAATTTTGTGTCAATACTTATTTTCCTTGTAAGTACTGATTATTTCCCCCAAAAAATAAATGTAATTGCCAATAACGAGTTGTTTCATTCCTTCTCTCTATGGTGGTTACTTCCTTAACTCGGCAAAGAAACATGAGCCCAAGCAAATTTATTGCCTCCAATTACCTTTTTTTTTTCAGTCTCTATGCAAATAGAGTAATATAGTATTTATTGGGACTCTCCACCCCCTCCTTTTGTATCTTTCTTTTGAACTCAGTGCAATATTGCTCAAAAAGAACAAAAGATTACAAAGACCTGTAAATTTGGTATTACCAGCAACTGTTTCCAAAACATTTGCAGGTAAAATAGAATGGTGAATGGTAATTTCTTTCCATGCATAAACTTGGCCACAATCCAAGTAAAACCTCTTCCAGCAATGGCTTCTGTAGGATCATATCTATGTACAACAATACAGGGTCAAGCTTCTGCTTGCAGGTTTGGCCATCCAAGTCAAACTCACTGCAGTGACCTGCTTCTATAGAACTGTATCTATCGGATAGCTGCCAAGGACACGAAGAAATCTTGCGAATTCCTGCTACAAAAGGAAAAAAAGGTAACATATCCTTATACATTCATCGATCCATAAAAGTTTTTTTCAAATCAAAAGCATAACAATGCCGGATTTTCTCTTGCAATCAGGACAATTGACTGACCTGCAGATGTCCTAAAGCATTTTGGGCGCGAGGCTCTGCCATTGAAGCTTCAAAGTCGATGAAGAATAGGTAGTCAAAATGCCTGCCACCAGAAAACATTGAGTATTAACTGCAGCATGGAGGATTTCAGGAGACGACTACCATTCTAAAATCCCATGGCCATTTTTCAATTAGTCACGTATAATCACCCTTTTTCCTTCTCTTTTCATCTAAACATTTGCAAAGCTCTTTATTTTTTTGGGAAATCTCTCTACAACTTAACCAATGAACTTCTTAAATAGCTTTTATGCGACAAAAAATACATCAAGTTGATAGAATCGAGTCCTATCATTTGTTCTCTTTTCTATTTCTATGAATTCTTTTGCTAGATAAATATTATTTAATTCCACCTGGTCTAATTTTCATAACAAGTACTAAAAAGAAAGCCCCATCCATAACATTTAACAACAGTGAATATCCATATTAACTCCAGGATAGCTCAAACATTAAATTCTACTGTTGCAAATCTGAATTAAAAAGATAATAGCACTCACTTGGCACTCCCTTCGTTGGATAATGAATTATCAACAACACTCAAAGGATGCTGTTTCCATGGTCGACTCTCGATCTAAAATTTGTCCAAAACAGATTAAAACAATCAAAGCCTATTGATACATTGAAATTTAAAAACTTGATTATTATTGGAGATTACCTTAGACAAATTAATGCCCCTCAGAGCGAAGACCGATAAAGCTTTGAATAGTACACCAGGACCTTCTTCTAGAGTAAACACAATGCTTGTCTAGGAACAGAATCAACAGATAAATATTTCATCACCATATTGACAGCAAGGACACAATGCCCAGGAAACATTATACCTTATAGGGCCTATCAGTTCCTGGAATTATAGGTTCTCTTGCAAGTATCAGGAAACGAGTGATATTATCATTATCATCCTGTCATTATAAGGTGGGAACAATCTGGTTAAGCTGCATTTGCATGATTCATGATATTAAAAGCCATTGATAATGAACAACAAAAATGGAAGAGACAAATCAAATAAGAATGCTAAACAAAACCTCAAAGATGTCAATATTTGCAACTAATATATGTAAAACAGCATTCCATGTACAAACTAGCAGGTAGTTGCATGTATCAAGTGTCGAGGAATAGTTTTCCAATAACAGAATAGCATTACAAAGATTACGTGTATGTATGACGGGGTGAGCAATTCTGCAGCTTCACTGTTACATTTGACATCGGTACATTTTTTAAAATTAGGTAAGATTTTCGGTCATACCATGCTGTTGGGTCTCTGAATTATATGCTAGGCTCCAATTATTGATGAGGAAAACGTCGAAATGAGCCACAGTATCAATTTTTGTGACATCAAGATCTTCATTTTGGGTGAAATGGATAAATTGCTTTTAATTAAGAATTTTAAGGATGAGATTGGAGCTCTTAAAATTTGCAGACAAATTGAAAATTTCCCTAAATTTCAGTGACAGAAAGTAGAGTTTAACTAATATTTTTCATTGAAGATGGTGTATAGACTGTGCATGCATCACCAACCCAAAAAAATGCATGAAAATAGAAAATTGTTATAGACACAAAGAGATTACATAAAAGCAAACCTACAAACTGATGTAGTGTCATGGGATCCGTTGGATCTACTTTACAATAAAAGGAACTTTACAATCTGTCGTATCACATCAAACCACATCAGTTTGTGGCTTTACTTTTGTGTAATCCCTTTGTATCTAAAGTATTTCCTTGAAAATATTAGGAAGAAAGATTTAATGGTGTCATCTCGTAAATATATCTATATATTTTGTTTGAAGAGTGCCCTTGTTTCCCAAATTATAGAAGCAAATACAAAATGATGCAAGACAATTCCAGCAGTTTGTCTTATTCAACCCTCAATAGCTCTGTATATGTCACTATATGGTCCTTTAATCCTTTAATTGTGCTAGGGAAAATCTTGAAAGAACAGTATTCAAAATTTTCTGCATCAAAGCAATTCTGTCCTTAATGTAAAGAAAGAAGTTTAGACAGATGTTACCCTAGAACGAAACATGCTATCACCCACTTTCCCCGTAGCAATGAATTACTATATACTGCAAAAACATTATTATTCTGATATAAAAGATAAAATTAAACATAAAACTAGTTCAATGATCACATAACCCGAAAAAAAAAAAAAAAAAATGTAAATTTTGAAACAAAGCATCCTTGTATCTCTAAACTAGACAGGCTCATGTATATGTCCTATATACCTGGGCCCTTTTGTATCACTGTTGATCTATAAAAATTTGATTATCGATCAAAAAAAAAAAAAAATTGAAACAAAGCATATAAGGAAAACTAATTGAAATAGAGAGATATCACCTCCCAAAAAAAAAGAATTTTACATGATGAGTCCCCGACCAACAATACATGAGATTCCCACTCATCAACCATACAAAATTAAAAAGGGAGAATTTGGCAAGACTGAAAATACCAAAGTTTGGCAATTTGCAGCCTTGGTCCAGATCTGACTGTTACATCGTGCAGGGTGTCCTATTTTTCATCAGTCTAAATGGTCAAATCTGGACTCTCTACAAATTGCAAAACTTTGGTGGTTTAGGGTACAAATTGAAATAACAATGGAAATTTTGGGGTATAAAATGTATTAAAAATACAAAAAACAAAGATTTTGGAGCCAGAGACAAATATATCGAAAAGAAACTGAGCATATAGAAAAGAAAAAGGCATAAAATAACATACAAGCTACACTAGAAGAGAATTGGTGCCCTATCTACCCCTCTCCTCTCAGTCTACATCCCGAGCTTTCCATTACTTTCTTTCCCTTTCCTGCATTCTGCTTTTCTGGGAAATCATTTTAATTTGATCCCCTTCTAGTTCACAATTCTCTCCAACCCCCCACCCCAGGAAAAAAAAAATCATAGCCCTCTTCCTTGTAAATACATACTGAAATATTCCTTAAAAGAATTCCTTATATTCTCCCAAGACTGTTTTCGTTTAAGAAATTTATAAAACAGTGAGTTTTTTCTTTTCAGATGGAAACGGTTTTGGATGGATATTGCTTATTGTGAATTTGGAGTCCACTATTGGCTTCAGGTTGTTGTAGAGAAAGCCTGAGATTTTGTAGTGATTAATAGCCTTATTTGATTGCATTTTCATTATCTGGATCTTGTCATGGCAAGAAAAAGAATCGAGGAGAACAATTTAGTCAAAAACTCCTTGGGAAATACATATATATCTGTGTGTGTGTGTATAGAGAGAGAGAGAGGGAGATCAACTTTGTATATCATAATTGGTTGGGTTGGGTTAACCATGTCGGTACCCCCGTTTAGTTAGAGTCCTACCACTGAGAGGAGAAAAAACCAACTGAACATTGCCGGATCAAGTATGTGTAGTCAAGTTGGTTGGTTAGGGCTGACCCAATGATCCCCATAAGCAGAATGTTCCCAGTCTACAGTATCGATATCGAATAAAGGAAAATAATGCAAAATCTGCGGTTTATCTTAAACCTATGCTATGAACATTAACTAAAAGTATTTACTGGAACTACCCTTTTATTTCACGTGATATATGCCTAAGTCATATGAAACTGAAAGGGAAGTCTTACCTGGATCTTTTCAGCAAGAATGTCAAGCCCATAAATTTCTGCAGCTTTGGCGCTTGCAATGGCCCCGGTCTCTCTTAGGCCAGTTGACGCCACCGTCTGTCCAAAATGCTCAAAACAATTAATATATACAGCGTCTAATGTAATTCAGAGGAAAAAAACATGTTGAGTTCACCAGGGTTGAACATATAACCTGAGCAGCTCCAGCAGTATCGTAAGCACTAATCCTGAGAACACCTAAATCACATAGCATCATGTCACATTGAGCAAGAGCCTGCAAGCGAATATATTTTTGAGATGGCAACTTAAGAACAAAGCGAACCGATGCCTTTCATCTCAAATAGGATTTACCAGTAACACGGTCAGCTCTATTCCAAAAAATATTTTGGGTTTGTAAACCCAAGTATTAGATGGCAAAAGAATTGTATTAAGACCTTGTTGACTAACCTTTTAACTGTTTCAGTGTTTTGTAACAGCTGAGATTGACCGATAGGGACATCCTAAAGCTATTAGGATAAACAAAATTAACTAACATTTTGACAATCATATCAAGTGCCCATGTCATTTGTGCAGAATTAGGTCAAAGAATGCATCAGATTTCCCCTTCACAACAAGACTAGAAGAATGAAAGAGAAGCAAGATGACTGACCATAGGATGGCTCAAAACACTTTTTATCTCCTCTTTTCTAGTGCCAGGCAATCCTAAAAGGCAATGGTTAACTTGCAACTGCACCTCCCCGACTATGTGGAGCCTATGTCGAAGCAGCAGGTCATAATTACGGTGGATGCTCCCACCAACAGAATTCTCGATGGGAAGAACTGCTTTATCCACTAACCACAGTTCAACAGCCTGTCAAATTTCACATCAATAAACACATAAAAAACAATACATTGACAACCAAAAAAGCATGTAAATAACAATTATTTGAACCTTGAATACTTCTTCAAACTGATCACATGGAACGGTCTCACATTTTGGGTATGCTTTTAGGGCTGCAGCCTCACTATATGCTCCTGGTAACCCCTATTATTACAACACACCTGATATAAGAATACTAAAAATTCCATTGGGATAAGAATGATAGGCTATACCTGATAGGCCACCCGTACTTTTGAACCATCACTTGGAGAAGAAGATAGGTCATTTGCAGTCAATGGTTCTGCAATTTATTTATATATTCAAGCCACGAGATTGCAACCGAAAAACATAAATAAATAAATAAATTGTAAGCTATACATTTTACCAAATACTCAAGTATTATTAAATATGAAAGAAATCTTTATAGTTATTATTAGTAACTTAAAAAAGATGCATTCTAACTTATAAAAAATGACTCATTCTAAATAACTAAAACCATTTTAATTTCAGAGTTGATATCTAACAAGCGTTGCCCTGATCATACTCAAGCATCTATAGGTTATTGACTTGTTGCATGCATGAAAAGAGCCATTTTCCAACTGGATAGCATTGGTATAGAATTCACAAATTCCAAAAAAATGCCTTATCCATGATTGATGACTTAATGCTTACCAGAAGTAATCAAACTATATACTCACAACCTTGCTATCTAGAGCAATTCAACTCAGCCTTTTAGGAAACGAATCAAGATACCCTACAATTCTATATTAAACACTCTACAATTCAAAAAGATACCGTTGGGTCCAAACAAAAAAGTTGTATACATATAAAAACATGTACAGAAAAATTACAAAATATGAAAGAAATCTTTATAATATTATTAGTCAACTGAAAAAAAAAAAAGTGCATTCTAACTTATTAAAAAAAAAGGACACTTCGAAATAACTAAACCATTTTAATTTCAGTGTTGATATCTAGTAACCAGGGAGGTTGCATAATGCTTGTATTAGAACAAGCATTGCCCCAATCATATGCCACCTAATCTGGAAACATGCAAAACGTGATTATACTCAAACATCTAGAAGTTGCTGACTTGTTGCATGCATGAAAAGAGCTGCCTTCCAACTAGACAGCATCGATGGAATTCACACATTCCAAAAAATGCCTTAGCCATGATCGATGACTACATGTTTACCAGAAGTGATCAAACTAAATACTCCCAACCTTGCTATTTAAAGCAATTCAACTCAACATTTAGGAAATGAATCAAGCTACCTGACAATTCTATCCTAAACACTCTACAATTTAAAAAAAGGTAGATACATCATGCGGATCCCACAATATTTAATGCCGAGGTCTACACCAGCCACAGGAAACATTTAATACCGCTAAGGCCAAACACAAAATTGTATACGTATAAAAATATGTATAGCAAACTTACAAAATATGAAAGAAATTTTGATAATTATTATTAGTTTTGAGTAAAATTAAAACTTTATTAATAGGAAAAGGCATAACCCAAGGACATGGGGAGTAAACACAGAAATAAATAACTAAACCATTTTAATTTCAGTGTTGATATCTAGTAACCAGGGAGGTTGCATAATACTTCTATTAGAGCAAGCAATGCCCCAATCATATGCCACCTAATCTGAAAACATGCAAAACGTGATCATACTCAAGCATCTAGAAGTTGTTGACATGTTGCATGCATGGAAAGAGCTGCCTTCCAACTCGACAGCATCAGTATGGAATTCACAAATTCCAAAAAATGCCTTATCCGATGACTAAATGTTTGCCAGAAGTAGTCGTACTAAATACTCCCAACCTTGCTATTTAAAGCAATTCAACTCAACCTTTTAGGAAACGAATCAAGATACCCTATATATCTATGCTAAACAATCTTTACAATTCAAAGAGAGATAGGTACAAATATTTAATGCAGAGCTTTACACCGCCCACGGGAAACATTGATATGTTTGGTTGTTGAACCAAACTCAACTCATCTCAAATCAATCATTGATGGGACCCACTACTTTTTCAATTTCCTATAAAAAAGTTAAAACTCATTTCAACCTACTTCATACATTTCAACTTAAAAAGTTAAATCTATCTCAACCTAAAAAATTTAAACCCATCTCAATGGGACCCACAAAATACTACTAGTCACAACTCATCTCAACATCCAAACGCAACCTTACCCTCTTTATTCTCCACTGAAAAAAATAATAAAAAGGAAAAATCTCCGGTTCCCTCTAAAATATTGAAACAACCCCCTCACTCCCAAAAAACTTATGCTAACGCATAGTTTATGTTTCATACATCCAAAAAGTAAATTAGGTCTCGTTTGGATTCAGAAAGTGTTTCATCTCATCATTACAACTTTCTCAAATTTTTACACAAAATAAAATAAACAATTTAATTTTTTCAAATCTCAATCCAACTTTTTCAAATCCTAAAACAATAACAATATTAAAAAATAATATTCTAACAATATTTTTTTCAACTTTCATCTTTCATTTAAAATCATCCTATCCCATCTCTAAATCCAAACCAGCCTAACTCAAGTTCTTGCCAAAACTTAAAATTTAGCGTTAAATCTAGAAATATCTAGAGTTTTTCTAAAAACTTAAAGCTTTGGCTGAAAATAAATTTGAAAGACACAAAATATATATTTTTTAAATTCATAACAACCTTTCTCAATCCTCTCTTTAGTTCAGTCAATCTCACCTTACTCTCCGTTTGCCATTTAGGTTGATACAAGCTGATTTTTTATTTTATTTTATTTATTTATTTATTTTTATCGAATTACGTTTGTAATTTTTTTGTATAACTATGTATTGCAAAATATATAGTATCCAAGAAAACAAGGTTAATTATTAAAAATTAGTCGACCTCCCCAAGATCAATTCCTGCTCCGCCACTGCCTACAAGCATTATCGCGACATGGCATACCAACCTACATTGCTTAATACCATATTATGACCTATTAAACATAAGTATCAGGTAAAACATATTATTCCAACTAGAAAGAATGAAGAAATAAATAAATCTTAATACAAAAAAAAATAAAAAAAAATAAATTTACAAATGTGAGATTTTGAGTTAACTCACTGGGAAGAAGATTCAAATCCTTGTGAAACCCCCTGGGCTCATTACCCCGAGTCCGCTCAATGGCCCCAGAAGACTCAACCCCAGGCACATGCGGCTTCTCATCTTCCACAGGAGTGATAGCTTGCTGAGTCAAAGCACCAAAACGACAACATTCCCATTTGCGGAACTTTTCCAAATCGAGCTTAAAACTGATCAAAGCGGCCCCAGAATTCCTAGACCCACAATCTGAGGCCCCGAGATTAGAACAAGGATTTCTGGCGCAAATCCAGAGGGATGCACATTTGAGAGCCATTCACAATGAAGCCAATCTTGGAATCCAGAACACGAAGTCTCGGCCAAATGCAAAAGGTTGTGGTTGGTGAGGAGGGGTTTGTTGGCGAGTTTTGGTGAAACCCAGTACGGCATTGTCAAGGAGGCGGACGAGAATGGTAGTGGGGCTTATTTGGACCCCACAAAAACGTTATATTCAGTTTGTATTTCGCGCTGTGCTGTCGTGAAAATGGAACTTCTGGATGTATAAATTTGAGAGAGAGAGATAGAGAGAGAGAGAGAGAGAGAGA
>QEOT01000729.1:20740-38413 GCA_003123785.1 Pterocarya stenoptera
TTTCTGCTGAAAGCCTTTTACAACAAATCTGGCCTTGTACCTCTTACTGCCATCTTGCTCAGTCTTCATCCGGTACACCCATTTATTGTGCAATGCTTTCTTCCTGATGGAAGTTTTGTCAACTCCCATGTCTAATTCCCTAACAAGGAATCCATCTCATACTTCATGGCCAGTTCCCACTTGCTAGAATTTTCATTTTGCAAGGTTTCTTCATAATTCTATGGTTCTCCACCATCTGTTAGCAGAATGTAATTCAAGGCAGGTGAGTAACGTTATGGGGGACGAATAGTCCTAACTGACCTGCAAATTGCAGCTACAGGAGTAGACGGCTCTGGTTCTAACTGCGGAATAATAGGAATGGGTGCACTGGACCCATTCTCCCTATCACTCATATCTCTGCACTGCACAGTGGCCTCTGATAGGTCATCCAAACGAACTCGGATTTATGAGGTGCTGCTTCAGCAACTATACTGGACTTGTCTTTGTACATAATCTTCTCATTAAATATCACATTCCTGCTTCTTATAATCTTCCAACCCTGATCATCCCAGAAACGATAGTCAAAAGCCTCATCTCCATAGCTAATGAAATAGCATTTCTTTGACTTAGCCTCAATTTTACTACGAGCATTAGAATCAATAAGAACATAAGAAAGGCAACCAAAAGTTTTAAGGTGAGAAAATTTGACCTCTTTCCCGCTCCAAGTCTCCTTAGGCAGTTCACAATCCAACGAAACTGATGGTCTTCTGTTTATCAAGTAGACAGCAGTTCTGACTGCATCTGCCCAGAAAGTGGGTGGTAACTCAGCGTGTAGCCTCATGCTTCTAACACGCTCATTAATGGTTCTGTTCATACGCTCAGCAACTCCATTTTGTTGTGGTGTTCCAGGAATGGTATTTTCCATTCTGATACCATGAGTTGCACAGTACTCCTTGAACCCTCCATCAATATATTCTCCACCATTGTCAAACCTTAAGCATTTCAGCTTTAAGTCTATCTCTGTTTCAACCAGGGCCTTCCAATTTTTGAACACATTAAATACATCAGATTTATGCTTCAAAAAATAAACCCATACCATCCTGCTGTGGTCATCAATGAACGTGACATAGTATCAAGAACCTCCAAAGGATGCCACTGGGGAAGGTCCCCACACGTTTGTGTGCACAAGATCCAATTTTTCTATTTTCAGTGTTCTACCACTCTTCAAGAAACTGACCTTCTTTTGTTTCCCCATAATACAACTCTCATACATACTGAGATCAACTGACTTCAATTCTGATAGCTTGCCTCTGGACAGTAGTTCTTTCATGCCATTCTGACTTATATGGCCAAGCCTACAATGTCATATATCTGTTGTGCTCTCTGCAATGGTAGTAGCAATAGTATTGTTCAAACTAGTTGTCAAATAGAGTGTACCAGTTTTCTTACCTCGAGCCAGTACCAATGCCCTTTTAGTGACCTTCTAGGTGCTATCTGAAAACACTACTGAATGGCCACAATTATCGAGCTGCCCAACAGAGATGAGATTTTTCTTCAACTCAGGAATGTATCTGACCTTCTGCAAGGTCCATTTGTTCTTGTTAGGGAGTGAAATATCAATGTCTCCCATTCCTACCGCGTTCAAAGCCTCTCCATCAGCCAAATACACCTTCCCAAAATCACCTGCAACATAGTTTTGCATTATTTCTCGACAGGAAGTTGTGTGGAAAGAAGTCCCTAAATCCAGTATCCAGTCATCAACTGGAGTATGAACTGCAAGTAATAATACATCTTGTACTTCTTCAGTTACCACATTAGCACTATTATTCTCCTTCTTAGGATTTATGAAATTTCTTTTTATGTGACCAGTCTTGCTACAATTCCAGCAAGTTGCCTGCTGCCTACGCTTTGTCTTGCTCTTGTCCCTGTTTTTTTATTTTGATCTGCCTCTGTTTGAGTTCCTATCTTGTGATCTCTCCCGAGAATCAATATTAAAGGCTAAACTCGAGCCCGATGTCTTGTCTGAATCTCTCCTGCGTACCTCCTCAGTCAAAATCAAATCACGAATATCATCATATTTCAATTTTGACTTACCGACAAAATTACTGACAGCAATTCTCATGGCTTCCCAACTATTTGGCAATGATGCCAAGAGTATCAGTGCACGTATCTCATCATCAAATTCAATTTCAACAGACGACAATTGATTTGTGATAGTATTAAAATCATTCAGATGTTGTGCAACAAACGTACCATCTGCCATCTTCAAATTGAATAACTTTTTCATTAGATGTACCTTATTATTCGCTGACGGCTTTTCATACATGCCTGACAAAGCCGCTATGAGATCCGCAGTCGTCTTTTCCTTGATGACGTTGTGTGCAACCGATCTCGACAGGGTTAGCCGAATAACCTCCAAAACCTGTCGATCTAGCAGATCCCAATCATCAACTACCATGGTCTTCAGCTTCTTCCCAAATAATGGAAGATGGAGTCTCTTCCCATAGAGGTAGTCCTCTATCTGCATCCTCCAGTATCCATAATCCGTGCCATCAAACTTCTCGATGCCCGATACCTTTACTTCTTCTCCAGCCATCTCCTTAGACCCAAACCTTAGCTCTTGATAATTTTACCGTAGAAATGAATAGTACTCACTAAGTAAGTTCTCAGGAAAGATTACTCTTTCCTAGACAGAACTTCAAGGTTCTCAAGAAAGAATGGAGGGTCACAATGGACACTTAGAAATTTCCAATCTCCTTAGACAGAACCTCCTTAGACTATACGTATTCACACTACTGCACCAAAGCTCCACCCCACAAAAAAGGACTCCAGCTCTGATACCAATTGTTGGTAATTTGGATCTACCAAATTCACCCCCTAGGATCTACACTATGCAAGAATATAAGGAAAAACAGAGAAATAATAACGACACAATTGATTTACCTGGAAACTCCCAATACAGGAGGAAAAACCAGTAGTCCAGAGAAGAAAATACACTATGTGAAAAATTGTTACAATCACACAATTTTTCTCCTCACCCCAAGTGACACTCACAAAGTTTTCTCACTAGTAAAACCTTAACTCTCAGCTCTTCCCTTTTACAAAAGAAAAGTCAACAGAGTTTTTAGTCACAAGTTACTATTTAATAACTTATTACTTGGTATATATAAAACTAAACGGCTAAGCCCTCTATTTATAGGCCCAATGGGCTGCTCCCATTTAGTTTCCCACCGGTGTGGGACTACAAATGAGCAAACCCAACACGATAATCATGTGTATGGTACGTATGAAGTATCATCAATTATGTCGGCAATGTTGTTTGTGTTGTGATTCTTGGCTTAATGATTTAGTTTGAGTCTCGTACGTTTTAATATATTATCGTGTCTTGTATAATAAATTGGAAGTATATGAATATTTTGTGAGGGTTTGTGCCCTAGCTAGTGTTCAATTGAAAATATTGCCTGGTTCCCCGGGCTGGCTAATTTATAAATATTTACTCCCGACGTACAGATCCACATGAGGATCTGTTCCAAGTTCCAAGTTATAGATCACAACTTCACCAGGTCTTAAAGATTATATATCCATTCGGATTTACAGCGATTTTCATCAACAATCATTTTCCTCATGCAGTACTGAAGTTAAGAAGACATAGAACTAGTGATCAGATTGTGAAATTACCACTTGTTCTAATATAAGTTTAAGCTGATGAGAGGAGGATAAATTTATTATTTATTTTATGTCTTAACATTCCTCTTCACGCGCGGACTAGACTCATTCTTAATGGATGGCTCAACATATGGAATATTTATTTAGTTTATATTTTAACACTCTCCCTCCCATGCGGACTAGAATCATCGTTAATAGTTCTGTGGAATATTTCATCAACAATCATTTTCCTCATGCCGTACCGAAGCTAAGAAGACACAGAACTAGTGATCAAATTGTGAAATCACTACTTGTCTCAAAAGGTTAAGCTGATGGGAAGAAGTATATTTTATTATTTATTTTATATCTTAACACAGATCTACTAAAGATCAGTTCTCCACATGATGAGTTAGTGTTGGTTTTTTGATAATTCATTGTCTAAAATGTTTGAAATGATCATATGATGTAACGGACCACTAGAACAATATATATGGTCATCTGGTAACAAGTATTACGACCTTTTTAATATTCTAAGGGGTATATAGTTGAAAATTGTGACTTTTCTCATGAAATGGTGCTTCAATATTTTTTATAATTAAACTAGTTGAAGACCCGCGCAATTCGTAGGGATAATGATATAAAATAATTGTTTCAACTACTTTTTTTTATTATTTCAAATGTTCTGATTAAATGTATGCCATGTAATATTAGATTGATTTATGTATTCAGATTATATAAATACCAAGTGTTCCTACATGGACTTTACGATCTGGAATGAGATAAAGATAGAATATATATGACATGATGATCGATCATGCGAGTCATATTAAGGATAAAACGTATTAGGGCCCAGTCCAAAAGTAATAAAGCCCGTTGACAAGGCTAAAAGGAAAGGACGAAGTATGCCGAAAGATAACGAAGTACGGAAGTGATCGATTCAATTAATCCAAACTGATACCGAGGGTATAATTAATTCGGATCAATATTTGACGTTGATATGCTAGCATTGGATTATTTAAGAAAGGAAATTTGTGCGCGCATAAGAAAAACTGAATCTTCTTTAGAATGAGGTAATACCTATTGTTTCTTTTCTCCAAATTATTTTTTTTTTTTACGTTCATTTTTCACTTCTTAGTAAATATTTCATTTCAAGTTTTTAAATTGATTCTAGTTTCGATTATGGACAAAATTTTGGCTAGATCTTGTTTAATTACATACTGATTTTCACGCAATAATTGATCACTTTCATTCTTGGAAAAATCTCTCGATTTTGAATTTTGAAACTATTTAAACATGGCTTGTTGGATTCATTAGGAGAATTCGAGTTTACCAATAAACCTTATTATTAGAGTTTTTTTTTCTCCTCTATTTTTACATTTTTTCTCAATCTCAATTCTTAGTTTTTGTTGATTAACTAGCAGTAAGAATAATTCTTATTTTGTTTGGTGTCAGTTCCCATAAAAACTTTACCATTTTCTTGGGGCGATGTCTCATTAGTTTGTGGCTGGTGTGTTAGACCCCCACGTAAAATTAATTCTAAAACCATGGCACATGTCCTAGCCATGTCCGGGACATCCCCTTTGATCAAGTCACGAGCATGCCTTAGCCCCGTATCTTGTCACACACGGGGCGCCCAGCATGCCCATAGACCGGCCACATGCATGCCTTGGCCTGTGCCTTGACACGCACGGGACGCCTAGCATGCAGGCCATACTGATTAGACTCCTACATAAAATCACACACATATCGCTCGAGCGGAGTGTCAAGCGGAGCTCTCGGGTTGTATTTGCTTGAGTTGAGTCGAGCAGAGTGTCGAGCGAACACTAGCTCGAGCGGAGTCGAGCGGAGTGTCGAGTGAACATTGGCTCGAGCCAGTGTTGAGCCACAGTCAAGCCAACCCTCGAAAATGGCATTTTCAGCATAAGAACAAGCCAAAGTTCGACCCCCATGCACCACCTTAGCCGAACCATTGGCTCATGCATGCCACGGCCATGTGGTCCATGCCACTATCCTTATTTATGTTATTTATTTTATTTTATTTATTTATTTTATTTCTTTTATTGCAAAGGGACCTTTTGGGAGTTTCCAAATCGTAACCTTTATAAATAGGACCCTTAGTCATTTCTTTCACATCTTTTGACAAAATTCCTTTGTGGACGGCTATTGTTCTTGAGATCATTTTCGGTGCTTAGCACTTGGGCTCTTTGGGGTGCAATTCGTGAATCCCTAAGTAGAAAATCACACTTTATAATTCGTGAATAAGTGTGATTCATTTTATCAATCTTATGAGTATTTTCCATTCACTCTTTTGTCTTCCATTATTTCCCATTGATCTTATTATTTATGTGCATTGATCTTGCATTGTTCATCATTGTTCTTGTGAGTTTCGGCCAACAAGAGTTTCCCATCATCCATTTGATCCTCCACCACTAGCATATTTCGACCAACACTTGTTTGCCCTACCTTCCATAAATAGACCACTTCCCATAATACCCTCCTTCCATCCCATCCTTATCCTAGTTGAAACCCTAGTTCAAATAAGGTAACACTTACCTTATTTGCACTCTTGACCTCTTCCAAATCAAATTCTTTGATTTAAGGAATTGTCAATCACATTCAACTCCTTAAATCTATCTTTCCTAAAACAACTCAAGTCAACCTTTGACTTGCCCAAACAAGCCAAACCCAAAATCTCCTTCTTCCATAAGGATTCCTACCACTTAGGAATCTTTCTTAAAATATCTCCCTCTTCCACATTTATGCAGCCCTAGCCACCCACCTCCAAACCCTAAACATATCTTCCATCTCCTAAACCCTAAACCATCTCCTAAACCCTAAACATAATCCCTCAAGTGGCGCCAACCCTAAGTCACCTTAGTGCCTTGCACCCTTTTTCACCTAGCCACCCCAACACTTAGCCCATTTTTCCATCACTCCATACACTTCATCTAGCCTAAACACTTAACCTCACCTTGTCCAAATCGCCACCATTGTCACCTTTGTTTGAGAATCAAGCAAGAGAAGAACGAGCATTCGGTCATCACAAGGAGATCCTAGACGTGTAGAACATAGTGTTTAGGGACTTGACCGAGGTCCCTAACAAATTGGTGCTTTCATTGAGAGGATTCTTGCTTGGTGTTTTTTTGAGAAGTTCTCACTTCTCCAAGAGGTAAACGACGCGTTAATTTGAAACTTTGCGAATTGGTTGGGGGAGTCCCTCGTTGGATCCCATTTATTTTTGTTATTGATTGTGAAATATACGGAGTTTCGGGGGTTGAGGTAGAGGACGGAGTAGTGTTATTGAAGAGATCGACCACCCTTGAAGGTGGGGGATCCAAGGTTGGATATTTGTGCAAGACGGGTCGGCCACCCTTGACGGTGGAGGACCCAAGGTTGGACCTTTGAGCCGTGATCAAGCTCCACCAACCGAAGTGCTGCCCAAGCACCGTGTAAAAGCTCAGTTTGCAAGTCCAGTTGCAAGTGATAGACCGTGGGAATAGTTGTAAGCAGTTGCAAGTCAAGAGCCATGAACCGAGGAGAGATTGAAGCCGAGGATCAAGGTGGTTCCAACCGGGGATGCCTTGAAGCTTTGGAGGGACATACCACAAAGATTAATCCTTGGTGAGGTCACAACCACATTGGCCGAACTAAGGATGGCTTTGAATGCTAATGCTCGTGAAACCGAAGAGAATAGGCGTGCCATGGATGCCATGAGACGTGACAATAATGCAAGTCTTGAGAGGCTTGAAAGAAGATTGGCCGAGCACAATGGCCAAAGGAGACTACCTAGTCCGAATGGGAAAAGGCAAGAAACCTTTGTTGATGGGGCCGAGACAAGTGTGACGGGCTCCATGCATGAACCACCAAGAACCGAGTATAGAAGAGAAGGTCGTGTTGAGAACGATCAAGTGGCCGTGGAAAGATGGATTCGAGAGGAGGATCATCGAGCTAGAAGTCCAACCAATTTGAGGGAACCTCAAGATGTGAGGTTTGAAGTTCCAAGGCATGAGGAACACTATGAGGCCGAGTATGATTTTGGCCATGAGGAACCGAATGGTTATGAGGACAATGCAAATGGAAGATGTTACAACCGTGATAGAGAAAGAGGCCATAGAAACCGAAGGCATGAAGAAGACCACTATGAGGATAGGAGAGGAAACCGGGCTTATGACCGGGGACCAAGGAGGCCAAAGGTGGATTTCCCTAAGTTCAATGGGGGGGTCCATATGAGTGGTTGGATAAAGTAGACCACTACTTTCGTGTCTATGATGTTTCAAGAGAAGATAGAGTATCAATGGCTTGCTTCCATCTTGAAGGAAGAGCAAGAAAATGGTGGCGATGGCTACGTGATCAATATGACAACGAGAGGAAACGCTTAGGATGGACGGACTTTGAGAAGGAGTTTTTGATGCAATTCGGGCCCTAACCAATTGTTAACGACCATGGGCAGCTTGCCAAGTTGAAGCAAGAAAGGAAGGTGCATACCTATGTTGATGATTTTTGGCAACTCCAGACCTTAGTGAGGGTTTGGTCCGAAGAAGCACTTATTGGCACCTTTGTAGATGGCTTGAAACTTGCTAGCCAAGGAGATTAAATTGAAGCAACCAATAAGGCTTCAAGAAGTTATGAGGATGGCCGAGATTTTGGAAGAGAGCACTCACATTGAGAAGCGTCATTCCAAGAACATGGGGAGCAAATTCTTCAAACCTTTGCAAACTAAAGTTCCTTGGAAGGGCAAGGAAGAAGTAGGGAGTGCATCAAAACCGAAGCCATATGAAGTAAAAAAGTTATCTGGAGAAGAAGTTCAAGAGAGGATTAAGAAGGGACTTTGCTTCAAGTGTGGTGACAAGTGGAGCAAAGAACACAAGTGTAAGGCCGGTCAAGCATATGTATTGCTTAAAGAAGATACAAGTGAAGAAGAGCATGAATAGTCAACTAGTGAAGAACCCGAGCATGTTGAGGCCGAATCTAGTGAATCATTAGAGGAGGCCGAATTGTCCTTGAATGCTATTTCGGGTGTCCAAAGGCCTACATCCATGAGAGTGATGGCATGGGTGGGAAAGTTTAAGGTGACTCTCTTGGTGGATAGTAGATCCACTCACAATTTCATCAATGTCAATATTGTTAACAAAATTGGGTTGAAGCCGTGCACTATTGAACCCTGTGAAGTGAAGGTAGCAAATGGGAACAAGTTTAGATGTGAGGGGCTTGTTAAAAAAGTGAAGATGAACATTCAAGAGGTAAGGATTGTGGCCGACCTCCATGTGTTGGCACTAGTCGGACTTGATGTGGTATTGGGCAATGCTTGGCTCAAGGGCCTCGAAAGAGTGATTCATGACTACAACAACATGACCATGGAATTCAAAATTGGGTCAAGGAAGAGAGTTTGAACAGCCTTGACCTCAAAAGAAGTTAAATCTTGTGAGGCCTTGATGTTTGAGAAGTTGTGCAAGGGAGGTGCACATTGTTTTGCTATCATGATAGCCGATGAAGCTTACTCATGCAATGTGGAAAAGCTTGACAAAGATGGTTCCAAGGAGGAATTGGAGGGGCTGCCCAAAGAAGTAAGAGAGGTCTTGGAAGACCACAAAGGAGTTCTAGAGGTGCCTACTACATTGCCACCCTCTAGGCTCTTTGATCACCGAATTGTGCTTGTTGATGAGAAGAGACCGATAAATGTTCCACCATACCGTTATGCCCATTTCCAAAAAGGGGAGATCAAGAGACAAGTGGATGACATGTTGAAGAATGGCTTGATAAGGCCAAGTACTAGCCCGTTTTCTTCCCCGGTGTTTCTTGTGAGGAAGAAAGATGGGACATGGAGGTTTTGCACCGACTATAGGGCCTTGAATGAAGCTACGGTAAAGGATAGATTCCCTATCCCAACCGTGAATGAGATGTTGGATGAGCTCCATGGGGCAAGAGTCTTTTCAAAGCTTGACTTGAGAGCGGGCTACCATCAAATAAGAATGAAGGAAAAAGATGTACACAAGACGGCCTTTAGAACCCACTCCGGGCACTTTGAGTACCTTGTGATACTGTTTGGGTTGTGTAATGCTCCCTCCACGTTTCAAGCCGCCATGAACACCATTTTCAAGCCACTTTTGAGGAAGTTTGTGCTAGTATTTTTTTATGACATCTTGGTTTATTCCAAGACAATTGAAGAGTACAAGGACCACTTGAGGATTGTTATGAGGATTTTAGAAGAGCACCACTTCTTTATAAAGGCTTCTAAATGTGCCTTTATGGAAGAGGAATTGGAGTACCTTGGTCACTTCATCTTGGCTACTTGGGAAGATTATGATGATATAAGGGAGAGATTTCTCCAATTTATCCTTGAGGGCAAGGATAGTCTTAAAGAAAGGGAGATTGTTAGACCCCCACGTAAAGTTGCCTCTAAAACCACGGCACATGTCCTAGCCATGTCTGGGACATGCCCCCTTGATCATGCCACGAGCATGCCTTGGCCCGTGTCTTGTCACACACGGGGCGCCCAGCATGCCCATGGACCGGCCACATGCATGCTTTGGCCCGTGCCTTGACACGCACAAGGCGCCCAGCATGCAAGCCATGCAGATTAGACTCCCACATAAAATCACACACATATCGCTCGAGCGGAGTGTCAAGCGGAGCTCTCGGGTTGTATTCGCTCGAGCGGAGTGTCAAGCGAACATTGGCTCAAGCGGACTGTCGAGCGAGTTTCGAGTGAAGCTCTCTGGTTGTTTTCACTCGAGCGGAGTCGAGCGGAGTGTTGAGCGATCCTTGGCTCGAGCCAGGGTCGAGCCACAGTCAAGCCAACCCTTGCAAATGGCATTTTCAGTATGAGAACAAGCCAAAGTTCAACCCCCATGCACCACCTTAGCCGAACCATTGGCTCATGCATGATACGGCCATGTGGTCCATACCACTATCCTTATTTATGTTATTTATTTTATTTTATTTATTTCTTTTATTTCTTTTATTGCAAAGGGACCTATTGGGGGTTTCCAAGTTGTAACCTTTATAAATAGGACCCTTAGTAATTTCTTTCACATCTTTTGACAAAATTCCTTTGTGGACGGCTATTGTTCTTTAAATCATTTTTTGTGCTTAGCACTTGGGCTCTTTGGGGTGCAATTCGTGAATCCCGAGGGAGAGAATCACACTTTGCAATTTGTGAATAAGTGTTATTCATTTTATCAATCTTATGAGTATTTTCCATTCACTTTCTTGTCTTCCATTATTTTCTATTGATCTTATTATTTACGTGCATTGATCTTGCATTGTTCATCATCGTTCTTGTGAGTTTCGGCCAACAAGAGTTTCCCATCATCCATTTGATCCTCCACCACTAGCATATTTCGACCAACACTTATTTGCCCTACCTTCCATAAATAGACCACTTCCCATAATACCCTCCTTCCATCCCATCCTTATCCTAGTTGAAACCCTAGTTCAAATAAGGTAACACTTACCTTATTTGCACTCTTGACCTCTTCCAAATAAAATCCCTTGATTTAAGGAATTGTCAATCACATTCAACTCCTTAAATCTATCTTTCCTAAAACAACTCAAGTCAACCTTTGACTTGCCCAAACAAGCCAAACCCAAAATTTCATTCTTCCATAAGGATTCCTACCACTTAGGAATCTTTCCTAAAATATCTCCCTCTTCCACATTTCTGCTTACCACCATTTCTATCGCGTGCATCGTAGGCGAGAATCGCAGGCGGGACTATACCACCATCCCTACAGTCTCTTTTCCTCTTTCTCACATGAAAACCCAGTTTTCAAATATACACATGAACATGTATGCAATTATGCGAAAATCCAATTTTCATTTACAAACATGAACATGCGTGCCAACATGCAATGTACAAGACTCGACATCAATATCCAACACCCAACAAAACACAGCACAAGTCAATCACACAACCAACCAGTATAAAGTAAATGAGTGTTAGTGCAAAAATACAATTAAATTTTAAAAGTTATTTGAAAAAAAACTTATAGTGTTATAAAATAATTTTCGAAGGATCATAGAAGTGCAAGAAGCGGCAACACAGCAACTGAATAGTGCAAAATGCACTATGGCCGTGGGTCTCAAAAACCCACTTTTGAACGTAGACGAACCAAGACTCGAGAATACTAGAGAAGGGCTTAGAGGTGTCGGTGAAGCTAATGGTGGTGGCTTTTGGCCGTGGGTGGCAGCATAGGTGGTGGCTTAAGGCTCAAAATGTACAAATCGGATATTAAGCTAGAAATGCTTCACCGGTGACGGATCGGAGCTGGGACTGGGTCCATTAGGTAGCTGGGAGGTCGAGGAAGAAGTGGTGAAGAAATGGTGGCCGGTGGTGGTGAGACGACAACGCGGGAACCAAACGAAGCCGCTGCTTGAGGAGGTGCGTGGGGACAAATGGCGGCGCCGGAGAGTCTAAAAACAAAGGGGTGGTGTTGCCGGTGGGTGGGGAGGGAGGTGGGAGGGGCGGTGAGGACCTGTGGTGGCGCACGGCGGCACTGGGTGGTGGTTAAGAAAACGGAAGGGGCGTGAGGGGTGGTGGCCGGGGTAGGTGAGCTCGCCGGAGGGGGGGGAAGGTTGTGAGCTGGGCGGTGTCGCCGAACGGTGGGCCGTGGCAGTGCTTGGGGCGGTTGATGCAAATGGACGGAAGAGAGGAGAAAAATTCGCATCACGCGGGAGAGAGGGAATGCAGCGGAAGAAAGAGGAAAGAAAGAAGAAAAAGAGGAAAGAGAAAAAGAAGAGAGTGAAAAGAAAAAGAAAGGAAAAGAAATGAAGTCCAATCTTCATAACTTGGGTCACAAAAATGATTCAACGAAAATGATTTTAAAATAATAAATAAAATAAAATAATTCAAACGCAGTGAAAGACTTAATTAAAACAATAATAATTTTAAAACCCATAAACAAGCTAATTTAAATTAAAGATTAATCTAAATGCAAAACAGTAATTAATATTAAAAAGCATAACAAATAATTTTCACATCTTAAAATCATAAAATAAACCCAACGAAAAACTCAATAAACTTTAAAACTGGAGAACCAATATTTAAATTAATAAAAATAATCTTTCAGTGAAAATACATTAAAATACGAGATATCACACAGAATACCACTATTCTTTCCCGTGGCAGGGTCTCTAACTAAGCAAAGCAGAAAAATAATTAGATGTAGAACCAGATAGTCATGCTAAATGTTTTTTCAAATGCCACATCTTATCAAAACAGAGTACTAAACAGAATCAGAACATAACAAAATCAAATCACAAAAATATAAGTTTTGCACAAAATTTTATATTCGCTCTCTTTTCTATAGTTTAGAAACAGAATGCCAAAATAGCTCATGTCTTCACCAGTCATGCCAAGAAATACTTTATTCTTAAACAAAATCTCCTGAGTAATGCAGAACAAATAACTGAGGTAGTTCAAATTTCTTTTCATAATGAAATATGCATATTTTTTAAAAATCAACCTCAGCCCAATTTATTTTTATGCAAAATCTAGCATAGGATCCCTGCTTACCTGGACTTTTTAATTTCTCTAAATTTTCTCACAACAGTGCCAATGAAGAAAAAAAAATCGATCATCACCTATAAGATAGTCATACGTAACTTTTGTAAATTTTCAGTTGAACACATATTCTGAAATCAACACCCGAGTTCTACAAAATCTATATTTTCCTATTGTTTAAAAATCCTTCAAACCATAAAATATCATCGCTCTCCAAAATACTTTAAAAACACCTAAAATACCTACAACTTCCAACATCTAATTTATTGTCTTATTACAAATATGTCATTATAAATAACAAATACTGGATCACTTAGCATACATGTAATTTTACTTATAAGGGGCTTAACGTCTCAACGAGTGAAGTGGAGGAGAGTGACTTACGTACAGGCAGTGTACGTATGCGACGTGCGTTGTGGGTTCGGCCATGAATCTCCGGCATGGTTGAGTGGCGGTGGTTGTACCGGGCAACAGAGCGTGAGAGGGGAACCGGGACGGGTGGAGGACCACGCATGGTGGTTGGCCCCACGTGCGGCTGCTTCTACGTGAAACCTCGTGGCCTGGGTTGTGTCCGATGCAGTGTAGCGTGGAGGAGCAAGAAAAATCGCTCCAGTTCGCTTCCTATAAACAAGGCCATGTGGCTTCCGATGGTGGTCACAGGGGAGGTTCTGGGTGGTGAAAGGAGCTTGTACCCGATGGTGTCGCTTGGTGGTGCATGGTGGCAGAGGGAGGAGGCGTTCTGGATGCTCTGTTTTTGGTATAGAAAACAGAGTATTCCAAGGGGTTGGGGATGATTCACAATTGGGCTACGGTGGCTACGGTTCACATGGGTCTGGGCAATGGCCAGCGGCTTCCGTCGTGCAGGGGGAAACTCGCATGGGGGTGGTTTCTGTTCGGCTGAGCGCACACGGGCGTGAGTTTCTGTTATGGTGAGGTCGTGCATCTAAGCTGCAGGCGAGGTCTAACGCCGTAGGTGTGGAGGTGCAGAGAGAGCGATAGTGGCTGCATGGAGGTTGTGATGGGTGGTGGCTTGTGGTGGACGATGGTTTGTGGATGGAGCTGCTTCTGTGCGTGGGTGGAGACTATTGTGGGAGGTTTGCGGCAGCTATAGGCTTGGTAAACTATCACATGCAGGTACGTGTATATATATATATATATATATATTTATAGGCGATGGAAAAACCCTAGAGAAAAGGGGGAGACGTGCATGTAGATGGGAGTCGATAAATACATTAGAGACGTCTAAGCTTATGAGTTATGACTGACGCAAAGAGACGTGTAAAGGTGGGGAGTTTTTTTTTTTTTTTTAAAAAAACAAACAGCCGTTGGGTCTCCTAGTTTAATAAAAAGGGACATGGGCCATGTCGTGATCAAGTAGAGTCCATTTCGGAAATTTAATTATAATGGCAAGTTCATTAGAAAATTTGATAACCGTTAAAAACCAATTTGGGCCTATAAAAAAGTATTTGAAATTTTTGAATTGGGCTTTTCATATACTTGACCTAAAAATATAAGAAAGCAGGCTTGGCGCTAGGCCCGGGTATTATAGTGCAAACAAGATCATTTACAGAGTACAATATGCTGAACAAAAACCTTTTCCAGAGTTATCATGCAGAACAAAACATGTTTTCAAATGTAATAGAGCGATGGTTTTAAGACACATAAAATCCAAAATGTTTTGGCATAATGTAACCTGAGCATCATCATCACATCAAAACAGAACATTTCACAAAGCAGAGACTATGTTTAACCCCCATGATAGGGTTCTGCTATCCCCAGTGGCCAAACCGGGTAGAGACAAAGGTGAATCTTCCAAAAGTACTTTGGCATAACATATCTGATTTATCATCATCATCATATCAGAGCATTATATCATAACAAAGTCAATGTTTAACCCTCGTGGTAGGATTTTGCATCTGCAGATAACCAAGTAGATGCATATCAGAACTAAAACAAAATACCACTATTCTTTCCCGTGGTAGGGCCTTATCAAATTAGAACAGAAGCCATTTAAAACCCCCATGGTAGGATCCCTAACTAAATAGAGCAGAAACAAAATCAGATAGTTATGCCAAAGGTTTTTTAGATGCCACATTTTATCAAAACAAAGTACTGAACAGAATTACAACATAACAAAATTAGATCACAAAAATATAAATTATGCACAAATTTTCATATTCTTCATATTCGCTCTTTTTGCATAGTTTAGAAACAAAATGCCAAAATAGCTCATCGCTACACCAGTTATGCAAAAAAATACTTTATTCTTATATAGAATTTCATGAGTAATGCAGAACAAATAACTGAGGTTGTTTCAAAATTCTTTTCATATGAAAGCATGTATGGTTTTCATAAAATCAACCCCAAATCATTTTATTTTATGCAAAGTCTAGCATAGGAACCTCGCTTACTTAGACTTTTTAGCTTTTCAGAATCTTTCCACAATCATTCAGAATGAATATCAACCGTCACTTATACAGAATATTAAACGTTACTAAACTTCTAAGAGGACTGCTAATACTCTCCATCTACTTAAATTCATACTACGGAAATAGTTTTGATAACTATCTAGTTGTCAGAAATCTAATAAATACTATTATCATTAAAAATAATCTTAACTTATTATAATATAATTTTTATCAAATATGGTAAAACAACTTAGACTCATTTCGAATATTAACTTAATCATATTTAAAACTCATATCTCTATAAACTATTATTAAAACAATAATTTAATACTAGCAACATATAATGTAGTAGGAAATTCATAAATTTCTTAAGCAGTAGTAATTCATAAAATATTATTAATCATATCAAATTTAAAAACCATCAAGGACTTGTATCATATAATCGGCTTAGTGTTTACAAAAAAATATCAAATACTTATAATTTACAACATAATAAAATACTTATATCAAATTCAAATAAGGTAACAAGCAGACAACTCATTTAATAAAATTTAAAATCTTTTTATTTATGATTGAAAGTAATATAATTATACTTAAAACAATTTCTTCAATATATGCCTTTCAAATGCTATACGACAAGGGATTAAAATATAAGATAATATGATTTAACTTCTCATTTATTTTCTTTATATGATCTTAGATTAAAACACAGCCTTGACAAAATAATTATAATATGTAGACAAGGACCCAAAATGGAACCCCCCTAATGACAGGGATATTTTAGGGAAAGATCATAAAATGCATGGGCAGATATATGGGATTACAACCACCCCAAACTAAAAGGACGATGCTAGAGCCCCCGCTGGGCTATTGTGTGTACTTTTTATGTGTTTTATTTTAAGTTATTTTTTATATAGATTTTATTTTATACTTTTAAATATTTTTAAAAAATAAAATAAATTTAGAATATCATTAAAAAAATACTTTCTTAATCAGAAAGTACAAAAAAAAATATTAAAAAATATCTTCTTAATCACGAAGTAAAATAGAAAATCATAAATTATTTTACTTCATGATTAAGGAACTGTTTTTTAATAATATTATAATTTTTTTATTTTTTAAAAATATTAAAAATATCTATATAAAAAAATAATTAAAAAAACACATGTAAAACAAATTAGAGCCCCAGCGGGAGCCCCCAACGAGGGCTCTAGCATTATTCAAACTAAAATAATGGGATAGAGACACCATACTCATTGAGAGAGATGGCCAGGGACAACAAAAGTGGTGGTTGGACTAGATCGACGGTGTAAGGCGTGGCTAAAGAGCATTGAGAGTGAGAGAAAGAAAACGTTACACTCGGTAGGGAGAGAGAGAGAGAGTTTGAGGTTGGAAGAAAGAGAGAAAACAATCAAGAAAAAGAGGGAGAGAGAACCCGAGGTGGGGGCTGCAGGTCGGAACGTGAATTCTTCATCTCCGGCGTCTTCTGTTGCCTACGAAGTTGCCTGAGGCTGTGGGTGATCATGTGGGGGCTGACGTGTGCATGGGGCTGGTTCCCGTTTGAGGACACGGAGAGGCTGGGCTGTAGGGGCTGTCCCATGGTGCTGCAACTAGGTGCGACTGGTTGCTTCTGTCATTAGTCCTGCATGGTCTGGAGGTGGAAGGTGGTTCACGGAGGAGGAGACGTGCAGTAGCTTGCTCTCAAGTTTGGGGAGACGTTGCTCTGTTTTGGTGTAGAAAAACGGAGGAGGGGGAGGCTTGCATGCAGTGGTGCATGCACTGGAAGATTGTCTGTGGGAGGCGTGAGATGGTGGTCCTTCGCTTGGATGTTGGTGGCAAAGATACAGCTTGGCAACGACATGGAGGAGATGAGTGCCATGTTTCGGGGTGGTTGAAGCTTGAACGTGGACTGCAAATGCTGCTGCTTACGGTGGTTAGATCAGGGTGGCTAGGCAATAGTGTTTGTGTGTGGGTTGACGTTGGTTGCACGTGGAGGCTTATAGATTGTTGTTGGCTAACAGTGGTTGTTGTGGGTTAGTGGTGTTGCAACTTCGAGCAACAGTGGGAAGAGGAAGCTCTGGGCAACGGCTTGCTGTGGGAAAGAAATGGCATATGGTACTGGCGGTTGAGGAGAGCAGA
>QEOT01000731.1:0-49113 GCA_003123785.1 Pterocarya stenoptera
TTCGAACGGTTTCCATCAAATTCGTCCCAAAAGATATTTTTTGGGACGAAATGATGATTTTCGTCCCAATATATCTTCTGGGACAGTGTTGTTGGGACGAGCTCGAGACGAATTTTTTTTGTCCCAAAAAATATTTTGGGACGAAATGACTATAATTTGGGACGAAAAATTTCGTCCCAAAAAGTCATTTGTGTTGTAGTGACTAGATCTATGGCGGTTCTCTGGAAGTAGTGTAAGAACTACAAGGAGTGAGTCACCACATGCTCAATAAGTTACACAATTAATGGGGTCGGAGAAATGACAATTTTATTATATCCATATTCACCAACCACAATAATATAAGCAATATACGAAATCATTTCCATATGGTAATGGTGAGTCAAAATACCATGCACATGAAAATGGAAAATGATCAATAGATGAACGGGGATATCTAAATACCATGCACACAGATATCACGATACTACAAAGGCATCAATATATCACACAGATATCAAGGTCATGGGTACGTACATATATAAAATATATCACTTGACAACCGAAAAATTATATCGGAATATTGAGATACGACCATATAGTACGTACTCCACAAAATTTATACAATTCCCCCATTGGCATATTCAAAATAGCATAAAAGATGCACGTAAAACATATATTTGAATCCAACGTGCACAATCTTGAATTAGCAAGAGTCATTAGATTTTACAAAAGCTCATAATTAAGAAGTTACTTACCTTGATTGCTTACCAAAATTTGACACTTTTTGACGTACCTTATAATCACTTGAAGCATATATCAAAACCCAAGAAGAAATTAATTACAAATTAACCTTCTAAATTTAATAGTATTTCCATAACTTTATTACTATATATGAGATCCTACGAACCATAACACATCTAATATTTATGTCTGCTACTGTACGTCTACGTAAAGAAATATCATAAATCTAGTTTTAAGGTAACATTTTGGCTCCTCATTAACGTCTAAAACAAAAGAACTAAATCTTTAATAAATATTCTGGAGAATAGGATGGCGCAATTTCTTTGCAGGTAGCTTCATTAATATGTGAAAAGGAAATGAGTGGAAAACACGATCGATGCATGTGGATCACCTAGAAATAACATGGATTGGGATAATATTGGACCAACGTACCTATCTGTAATTAAGTGTGAAAATCGATAGCATCTCTTTTCTATAACTTATATGTGGCTGTCAATGGCTAAAAAATTAATTATTAGAGCCTATTTTCTTTCTGAAAATGTTATGGAAATGTCCCTAGCATGCAATATCGTTTTCTTTCACTCTGTGTGAAGATATCTCGTTGTCTCTCTTTATTACGTGTCTCTCAAAATCCCGTAAAGCTTTGACTCGGGATAAGTTTTTAAGCTATAAGTCTACAAAGTCTTTATTTAACAATTTCACAAAGAGTAATGGTCCATATAGTTTTAGTGTGTGCAAACAATATTGTGAGTCCACCATTAAATAAATTAATTTTTTCATGTATGTCTTAGATTTATCCCTTTTCTTAAAGAGAGTGCATGGCTTGCACACTATAATTAGATTGCAAATATAATAATAATAATAATAATAATAAAATAATAATAATAATAATATAATATTATTATTATTATTATATTATTATTATTATCATTATTATTATTTTATTATTATTATTATTATTATTACATGTATCAATAATTGAAGATATTCGGATAAAGAGTACTCTCTAATAAGTGATATCATTAAATGGTTACAACATAAAAGACAATAACTTGACAATGCCAAGAGAAATTACAATAATAGAGATCATTAATGATAACAAATAAAATAAAAAGGGCAATGCTACACTTACCAAACAAATCCATTGAGGGTGGGTAACGAACGTCTAATTTGTTTTTTTTAAGTTTTTTAAAGTACTTTTTAAATCCCCTTAAAAATTTTAAAAAAATAATAATAAAATCATAAACTCATTAAAATATACATTTTTTAACCATTACGTTAAAAAAAGAAAGAAAAAAAAAAGGATACCCACTCGGTGGGTTTTCTCGGTAGGAGTAGTATTATCCAAATAAAAATTACTCTAAAACATATTTCAATGAAATATTTATAATTCTATCAACTTAAAATTAGTTTTACCAATTAGTTTCTTATATAAATATTACATATACATATATATATAATATAAATACATATATTTAAGAACATATATATAAGAATGCGAGGCCTGGAAAAATCGTCAAAGTCGAGCTATTTAAACTACTCTGATCCAAGAATAATATTGTCTATTTGTAACAGTACTTTTCTGCAGCTTGAAGCTACTACTGTATTCATCCTTCGTACATGCATGCACACAAAAGAAATTGTTGCCTTCATAATTAATTGGTTCTACTTTCTTTCTTCCTTTTCTTCTGGTTTATATATATCATCTTTTCTAGTACTGGCGAGTAGTGATAGGCCGGTCATCCAAAGATATATATATATATATATGTATATGTATGTATGTATGTATGTATATATGTAGATATGCACTTTCTTTGGTAGCTTCTATCAATAAGAACTCGAAAGCAACAATCGATCGAAATATCAAATGAGTGGATAACATGCATGATGCATATGGATCACAGAGAGACTCGCATGCGCATTGAGATGGCGACCAAACCTAACTGCAAGTGCGAAAATGGGTACTCGTTTTTAATGTCTTGCGCATTTCTGGCCCTGGCCTGCCCTAGACGTGTTTGTATTTTGTATGCCTGATATTATGAGTCAAATCAACAACCTATAATTTAGCCTAAAGTTGAAAATCAAGCTAACTAAGAGATAAGAATAAGAATAGATAAGAAAAGACACTCAAACTCTTAAAATGAAAGAGACTCAAATTTCTAAAGAGAAAACAGTACTTCACAAGACAAGTTGGACTCAATTACTCAAAAGAAATAGACCTCTATATAAGGAGGAGATCTTCACAAATCTACGGAGCCTCTCCCAGAAGCTCCCTACATACTAACTCTACCATACATAATGACTCCAAAAGATATTTCCTAAATTCCTAAATTCCTCAATTGTACTTATCTCATCATATCTAAGGATGAGGGAAATGGGTTCTCCAACGACTTCCTGCAATAATCTACAGCAGTACAAAAAACAGATTCCATATTCTTATTATAATAAGTTGTTATATCAACTGTACATCTTAATCATAATCTTTATCTTTGTATTAAAGCGATCAAGAAAAGCATTTTGGCTCTAATATTTCATGTGGTACAGACATTACAAAAGGCAGTAATTATGATTGCAGATGGGGTATCATTATCATTTTCAAATAGAAACCATGTAAACAATTGGGAAGAAGATCTATTTGGATTTGATTTCATAATTAAACTTCCCAAAATTTGCGTTACTGTGATCTGATGCAGAAATAAAAGAGATGATCGAATGAAAAATGGAAGATTTCCTAGTCATGTTTGCCTCAGAGTCCGTCTAGAAAAATAAAATCATTATTTTGTTGGGTTTTAGGAAATTAATTAATGGTCAATATTTACCTTGCAAAACCAAATGGCATTAATTGAAAATTTACAAGTATAGCGTTGGTATCTTAGACATGATCAGTACTCGATCTCGTATTGATCTTATAAATATAAAGCAGCTAGCATCACAGAAGCAAGAGCTCAAAACAACAAATTAATTAGCAGAATGAAGACCTCTGCATGCCCGCGGCCACCTTCAATCCCAATCATACTTGCAACCATTTTGTTCTCAATTTCATGTGCGAATTCAAAGCAAGTTAATCTACACATGTTTTTCCGATGCCTTTCAAATAATTCTTCACCATTCCACCCAGTTTCCCAGGCCATCTACACCCCCAACAATGCATCTTTTCTTTCAATTTTGAACTCCTATATAAAAAATCGCAGGTTTTTGACTTCTGCAACCCCAAAACCGCTTGCTATTATAGCTGCCAAACACATTTCTCACATCCAAGCAACTGTTATTTGTGCACAACGTTATGGCTTGGAAATCAGGATTCGAAGCGGTGGCCATGACGATGAGGGTCTGTCATACGTATCAAATAATCCATTTCTAGTCCTTGACATGTTCAATTTTCGTAGTCTATACATTGATATAGCATCCGAGATTGCATGGGTTCAGGCCGGCGCTACTCTTGGCGAGCTCTATTACAAAATCGCCGAGAAAAGTAAAGTACATGCTTTCCCTGCCGGGGTCTGTCCGGGTGTAGGCACAGGCGGACATTTTTCTGGAGGTGGATATGGAACCTTGATGCGAAAGTATGGCCTCTCTGTGGATCATATAATCAACGCGCAAATAGTCGCTGTCAATGGATCGATCCTTGATAGAAGATCCATGGGAGAGGATGTGTTTTGGGCCATTAGAGGAGGTGGTGGAGCAAGCTTTGGAGTCATTCTTTCATGGACGATAAAGTTGGTACGAGTTCCGTCCATAGTGACAGTGTTCAACGTTAGAAGGACATTGGAACAGAATGTAACAGATGTTGTTTATCGTTGGCAGCAGGTTGCAGATAAACTACCAAAAGACCTCTTCATAAGGGCAATGCCACAAGCAGTGAATGGAAGTCAGGAAGGCAAGAAGACGGTGCAAGTTTCTTTCATTGGACACTTTCTGGGAAAATCTGAAAGCCTTATCCCTTTGATGAATGTGAGGTTTCCCGAACTAAGATTGCAGCAAAGTGACTGCAGTGAAATGACATGGATTGAGTCAACTCTTTTTTGGGCAGATTTCCCCATCGGAACTCCCACGAATGCTTTACTCAGGCCATCCAAGGCAGATTTCTTCTTCAAAAGCAAGTCTGATTATGTGAAGGAACCAATTCCAAAGACTGGTTTAGAATCCATATGGAAGTTATTGATTGAAATAGGGGAAAAGGGATGGATGCAATGGAATCCTTATGGAGGAAGAATGAGTGAGATTTCGGAATCAGAGACTCCATTTCCGCATAGGGCTGGAAACATATTCAAGATACAACATTTCGTGCTGTGGGTGGAAGAAGGAACAGAGACTACGAACCATTACCTAAAATTTTCAAGAACCCTGTACAAGGCAATGACACCGTACGTATCAAAGTCTCCAAGGGAGGCTTTTCTCAACTATAGAGATCTTGATATCGGTACTGCCAGTTCAAGTAATAACCGTACAATCCTTATTAACAATGCACGAGTGTATGGGAGTAAGTATTTCAAGGGCAATCTGGACAGGTTGATGCGTGCGAAGACAAGCATTGATCCCTTCAATTTCTTCAAAAATGAACAAAGCATTCCGCCTTGCCCTTCCAAGCCTGCCTAGCTTGAGCCTTTAAGCGATTTCCACTCCATGGACATGATTGTTTTTCTCTTCCATCACTGGCCTGCACAATCCCGTCAAAGTGGTGCAAGAAAGTAACCCTCGATCACAACAAAGAAATAGAACGAGAAGTTACTTTCTTGCAAGACGGTAGTGCAAGAGATCATTGATAAAAGCATTAATATATCAATAAAGCTGAAATCGATTGGGTTGGACCATGTACATTTTTACAAGAGAGTATTCTTAGATATACTGAGCTAATTAAGATAAACATGACTTTTAATGTGACCGCTGATCAAGAGCTAAAGATTTGAACAAGCAATAGGGATAACGTTTAATTGGAAAATAAATTAAGAGGGGCTGTCAAATGAAATTGTAGGAAGCTCATGTGATCATGGATTGGCAGATCAAGAAGAAAGTGGCATTCATAATCCAAAATGTTCAAGTGGGTCCCCCAATATTCAGAATTACAAGATTGTCCCAATAAACACTCAAGATTACACGAGTAGTTTGCTTTAAAGTTAAATTGGTCCCTGTGATTTCTATTCAACTTTGTACTCCTATGTGATTTGTAAAATCATTATCAAGTTCGTTTCTATAGAAACATTTACTGTACTTTTCACATGGCACTCTTACATGCCGCCATGTCATGTATTCCGTTAAGTTTGATGTGTTTTTCAAATTTATTGGATTATTTAAATTAACAATCAATCAATCAATCAATTAATCAAATCACAATGAATAATCAATATATCAATTTGGTAACAAAGTGAAAACTCATTTGAAAATGCTTTCAAAATCTACAACCACTCCGGCTAGAAGTAACCACCTAAAATTTATTAGTATAGAAATAAGGCACTTTCCACTGACTTTATGATCGCTGTAAAAAAAAATCGCAATATTAACTCCTATTTGCGGCGATTCTCATATCACTATTGAAATCAAAAGCAAAGTAGTCGAAGTTCTGATGCTGAAATTATTGTTTACGTATTTGCGGCGCTTTAGTATCACCGCACAAAATATTTCTCTCATTGTTTTTGTTTGATGAACTGCCTTAATTCTTTGTTATGTATTGGATTGTGAGAAGTTCTTGTTATGCATCCACAGGTAAAGTGAAATGACATTATTGTGTTGGATATGCCAGTGCAACAATGTACTACACAAGATCATGAACTGAGTATTAAATACAAAGAAGTGGATGAAAATGATGGTAATAAATCTGTAGAACTTAATTTTGGTGAGTAGGAATTTGGTTTAGTTGTTATTTACCTGATAACCTCAAAATGATGTCATTTTTTTTTTTTTATTGACAATATATTTACACAATCTGATAGAATCTAAGTCAAGTACTGCGGATATGGATGAAGATTACGTTACACAATCTGAAGATGAGTCGATAGACTTTTATTGTCTCTTCACTATCACTTGAGATCTGATTTTAATATTTTTGAGTTTTTTTTTTTTTTTTTCATTAAGGGGTATTTTAGGGTTTAGTTCATATATTAATTATATCTTACAGTTATATATGCATATATTATATATAAGGGTCTCTAATATGAAGTATAGCTTGGGTATAGTTCATCAGAATTAATTTTTTGGATTTTTTTTTTTCTGAAATATCTTTTCCGGCAATTAAATATTTTTTTCGTATATTACACTTATTTTTGGCAATGGTATATCGTTGGAAATACTTTTTACAGGCAATTTTTATTTGCGGCGAATATTAGTCGCCTCAAAAAGTTTTCCAAGTGATTTAATTAGTTCGTTGGAATATATCTCAGCATTTGCGACGAATTATTAATTTTTGCGACGACTACAATTCGCCGTATAATTGATTTACCCATATAATTCGCCGGATAATCATAATTGCCTTCTAAATTGAAAATTAAATAAATATAAGAAGAAGAAAAACTAGAGTCTTGGGGAAGTTCTATGTTGAAATAAAGAATAAATTTTATTATTATATGCATTTGATTGAATTATGCATTTACTAATTGAAGTTTTATTTTTTTATTTTATTTTTATTTGGGTACTTACTTTTATTCATTGAAAAGGCGCTATTGTGTTCAACTCAAATAAAATGTTTGATTCTTGCCAAACCTTATTGTTGCATCTAGTCAATTGTACTTGTAAAAGGTCCAGTATCCATGAGAAACTTCTTCAATTCTGTGTCTCAAGCTCCTCTCCAAAGTAATCATTTAAAATTGTAAAATGTGCCAACAGTACTTTGTGGTGTTGGAAGTTTATAACTTGCTTCCACTGTATGATGAAAAAGAATGTGCCAAATGTCGTACTTAACTTTTCTAAGTATGCTTTGAGGAGAGAAAGCCTCTAAAGACTATTGACTTTTTGTTTTTTGCTGGATCTCTTTTATTCCAATCACTTGAAGTTGTTGTTTGGTGTGAAATTAAATTATTGATAGACATGCTACTAATTTTGTAATTCATATACTGTAATTTTGTATTTTGTAATGTAATGTATAAATAACAAATAATATGTAGTGGATTGCATTATGATGCATGCATAGATGAATATTGGATTTTTTTTGTTTGTTTTATATGCATTTAGTATTTTTAGAACACAAATATTATGCGTTTCAAACTTGACTTTTTAGAAAAGAATAATAATAAAATAAAGGCTTCTATATAAAAAAATATTTATGGCTTGAAATTTTTGTTTTAAAATTATGCGTTTCAACTTTTTTGGTTTTGAAAATTTTTAAATAAATATAGGCTTTTACATAAAAAGAATTATG
The DNA here is from genome assembly GCA_003123785.1 of Pterocarya stenoptera. Classification (NCBI taxonomy): domain Eukaryota; kingdom Viridiplantae; phylum Streptophyta; class Magnoliopsida; order Fagales; family Juglandaceae; genus Pterocarya; species Pterocarya stenoptera. The sequence continues at coordinate 8,069 of QEOT01000731.1, forward strand.
CTTTCAAACATGAATTTTTCTTGAAAAATCTTTAATAAAATATAGGCTTTTACTAAAAAAAATTTATGTTTTTTAAATTTAATTAAATATGAACTCATATATATATATATAAACGGGTGCAATCCGTTAGCCGGATTTTTAAATTTTTAAAACCCAGATAACCCGTGATAATCTGGGCCAAAACTCGGCCCGAATTTGAAACCTAGATGAACAGTTCTATGGAGGAGGGAGATATCGGTTTGTTGTTGAACAGGTGGTTGGCAATGTGAAAGGGAGGGGTGGACGTGAAACTTGTTAGGAGTTTTGACTAGAGGTGTTGCGACTTGGAATGAAATAGAGGTGGGCGGAGGGCAATGATGCATGGACGTTGGTCTCTTGCTAGAAAACTTGAGCTGTTATACGTGAAGCTAGTGCACAGTGTGGGATGCTTTCATGGTTTTATGAGCTTGGGATGTTGCTTGCTGTGAGGAGAGGTTTGGGAAGTTGCTTGTTGCGGTGCTAGCTTGAGGAAACGAGTTGCAACCCTTCCGTGGGTTTTGGGTTTTTAATTTGTCTTTTGGGCTTTCTATGGGCTTAACTAATGGGTTTGCACATTTAATGAGCCTAACTAAATTATTGAGTTGCTCTAAATATTCGTAGACCAAATCGAATTATAAATTCTAACAGGTTGGGTTTGGGTTCAACATTCAAAATAAACCCAACTCGTTCAATATATACTTTTGGGCTTTAAAGAAATCTCTTGGGCCTATATAACATCCCTAAGAATTGACTTCGTTGACCCTATATTCCCAAAGTACGAGTCCTCTGCTACTTTAGTCTTATGGTTTACATATCTAATAATCCTTTACGCATACACAACAACACGCTTCATGTCATCTATCATATTTGATCAACTCATATACTAAAGTATGCGAAATTTAAAACCCCATGTTCATAAAACTTATTTCCTGAAATCTACAGAATTTAAAACCTCAAATGTCATAAAAATCATTTCTCAGTATTTGCAAAATCTAAAATATTGGATTTCAAAAACTCAATTCAGAAAGTTTGCATAATCTAAAACTTCATATTGAAAGCCTCAATCCTTCCAGTACTTAGAATCTGAAACCTCAAATGTCATAAAAATCATTTTTTAAAATCTGCATAATCTAAAACCTCAGATTTTATCAAACCTATGTATTAAAGTCTGTAGAATCTAAAACCTTAGATTTCCTAAAAATCATTCATCAAAGTCCTCATATTTGAAAAACTGAATCCTTAAAGTTTGTAAAATCTGAAACCTCAAATTTCATAAAAATCATTTCTTAAAGTCTGCAAAATCTGAAACTTCAGATTTTATTAAGCTCATATATTAAAGTTTGTAGAATCTAAAAGCTCATATCTCAAAGACTCAATTCATAAAGTCTGCAAAATCTAAAACATCATATTTCAAAAACTCAACCCATCAAGTCTGTAAAATTTGAAACCTCAAATGTCATAAAAATTATTACTTAAAGTTTGCATAATGTAAAACCTCAGATTTCATCAAACCCACATGTTAAAGTTTGAAGAATCTAAAACTTGTCTTTGATACCATCTGTAACATCCCAATGGAAGACCTTAACCACTTGGCCTATACTCTAAACAGACTAGTCAATGATATAATTGGAATCACATTAAAATATTATAAAGAGTAAGAACTTCTCATTCTTAAGGAATGTGAGATCTCATACATCCCCTACCCTTATACTTATCAGATGGAGTATCGCAACACTAGCATTAATTTTAACAACTTTCATTGCAAAGTTGTCGCACAATAATAAGGTTATTGTTTAGGTTCATCAACCTGCTTGACTCTTTTAATTATTGCCAATTTGGTCTTTAGAAAAATGTTAAGAAGATTTGATTTAAACCTTTTCAAATTCTATCTTACTTTTTAATGACTCATTTTGAGTCCAAGATCTCATGTAAAAGAGCACGTACACACAGTACTTATACACATGAGACACAACAAATATATAGTTTCCAAATTTGTTTTGACTGACACTACAAAAAATCTTGCTTCTGCGGCAAAAAAAAAGTCGATGCAAAAGTCCTAAAATCTCCACAAAAACACGTGTGAAGCTTTTTTGAAGTGGTCGCAAAAAGTCATTAATTATGGTTACAAACGGGGTATCATTATCATTTTCAGATAAAAACCATGCAACCAGTTGAGAAAGAAGATCTATCTGGATTTCATTTCATAATAGATCCATTAATTGTTCAATTAACTTGCAAAGAAATGGCACTAATTGAAAGTTTATAAGTGTAGCATTGATCCTAGACACGATCACTACTCTCATATTGATCTTATAATACAGCAGCAGACAGACACGAGCTCAAAACAAAGAATTATTTAGCAGAATGAAGACCTTATGCCTGCTGCCACCTTCAATTCCAATCATTCTTGCAACCATTTTGTTCAATTTCATGTGCGAATTCAGAGCAAGTTAATCTACACATGTTTTTCCGATGCCTCTCAAATAATTCTTCACCATTCCACCAAATCTTCCAGGCCATCTACACCTCTAACAATGCCTCTTTTCTCTCAGTTTTGAACTCCTACATAAAAAACCCCAGGTTTCTGACATCTGCAACCCCAAAACCGCTCGCTATTATAACTGTCAAACACATTTCTCACATCCAAGCAACTGTTATTTGTGCACAGCGTTATGGCTTGGAAACCAGGATTCGAAGCGGTGGCCATGACCTTGAGGGTCTTTCATATGTATCAAATAATCCATTTCTAGTACTTGACATGTTCAACATTGGAGCTATACACATTGATATAGCATCTGAGACTGCATGGGTTCAGGCTGGCGCTACTCTTGGAGAGGTTTATTACAGAATTGCTGAGAAAAGTAAAATACATGCTTTCCCTGCTGGGGTCTGTCTGACCGTAGGCACGGGTGGACACTTTTCTGGAGGTGGATATGGAAACTTGATGCGAAAGTATGGCCTCTCTGTAGATAATATAATCGATGCGCAAATAGTCACTGTCAATGGATCGATCCTTGATAGAAAATCCATGGGAGAGGACGTGTTTTGGGCCATTAGAGGAGGTGGTGGCGCAAGCTTTGGAGTGATTATTTCCTGGACGATAAAGTTGGTACGAGTTCCATCCATGGTGACAGTGTTCCACGTTACAAGGACATTGGAACAGAATGCAACAGATGTTGTTTATCGTTGGCAATAGGTTGCACATAATCTACCAAAAGACCTCTTCATAAGGGCATTTCTACAAGCAATGGATGGAAGTCAGGATGGCCAGAAGATGGTGCAAGCTATTTTCATTGGGCACTTTCTGGGAAAATCTAAAAGCCTTCTTCGTTTGATGAATGTGAGGTTTCCCGAACTAAGATTGCAGCAAGATGACTGCAGAGAAATGACATGGATTGAGTCCACTCTTTACTGGGCACTTTTCCACATCGGAACTCCCACAGATTCTTTACTAGTCAGGCCATCCAAGGTAAATGCCTCCTCCTTCATAAGCAAGTCTGATTATGTGAAAAAACCAATTCCAAACACTGGTTTAGAATCCATATGGAAGATGTTAATTAAAATAGGGCAAGTTGTATGGATGCAATGGAATCCTTATGGAGGAAGAATGAGTGAGATTTCTGAATCAGAGACTCCATTCTCGCACAGGGCTGGAAACATATTCAAGATAGAGTATTACATGGAATGGGTGGAAGAAGTTACAGAGGCTACGAACCATTACCGTAATTTGGCAAGAACCCCCTACAAGGTGATGAGACCGTACGTATCAAAGTCGCCAAGGGAGGCTTTTCTCAACTATAGAGATCTTGATATCGGTATTGCCAATTCACGTCATAATCGTAGAATCCTTATTAAGAGTGCACGAGTATACAAGTGTAAGTATTTCAAGGGCAATCTGGAGAGGTTGATGTGTGCGAAGGCGAGCATTGATCCCTCCAATTTCTTCAAAAACGAACAAAGCATTCCTCCGGCCGGTCATTGAGCCGGCTTTAAGCAGTTTCCAGTCCATGGAGTAATCTTTCATGAACTTGTTGAAACAAATGAAAGAGTTTTACGGAATAATAATGTGTGGGGAGAAAAACACCATGAAGAAGGGCCCGGCAAATAAGGCCCAATGCTAAACCGAATGTTAAAATGGGCCTAAGCTCAGGTACAGTTATCGGTACCTATGAAGGCCCGAGGCTCTGACTAATTCATTCATAGAGTAGTATTGACAGCAAGTCAGGGAAATGTGTGACAAGACATGTTAACCCTACAGTGATGGGAGATTAAGCCACTTAAGTACAGTTAAGCCAAATTGGCCGCTGCATTTAATGTTTGTTCGGCGGAAAGAACGCCGCATTAAATACAACCCAAAAGGAGGGTGGCTAAACATTTAAAGCAATCCAGGGAAAACATCCAATCACCTCTAAGGCACGTGATCCCGAATAGCCGGCGGGGACTACAAGTACGAGCTGGCCCGGTAGAACGTGTCAGATTAACTGGCTCGGTATCAAGGATATTTGAGAAGCCTGATCTCCTACGAATATGGAGCACCATAATATCCTTGGACCCGGCCAACCCCTATAAATAAAGAAGTCGACATCAAGATACGGGTAATCTAATTTAATATACTGCAATCTTCTTCACCTTCCTACACTCAAATCACTGACTTTAGCATCGGAGGATCAATGGACCTAATGGTCCCCCTTTCTAGTGCTTCTCCTTTCATGTTTCAAGGACTGTAGATGGTCATCTTGAATGCAGACTGAAGGATGTGGCCCAAGTATGCAAAATACGACATCAACAGTGGCGCTGTCTGTGGGATCTCTGTCGTCCCATAACTAACGTGTCCTTTACATGCCGGCGACAACTTGTTCTCAGCATTCACGGTTTGAAGCGCTACAACCTGAAATCATGGAAGCTAGACTTAATGAACAAACTGAAGTAATACAAAAACTTATGGCGGACATAGAAGTTCTACGACAAGAAAATGCTGCTTTACAAAAAGATAAAGAAGAAGATGAGGCAACACAACATAGCCATCATTCTGAAGCCCACCTGCCTCTTGACACAACTGGGGCCAGTGAAGAATGGCGTAGGGTCAATATGCAAATCCAGATAGAAGTCGCCAAGCAAATGGGACAACCCTTAACGGTCGATCAACTCCTCACTAACGCTAAGTTGCCATACAATGCTGCGATAATGGCAGTGCCCATACCACCAAGATTCAAAATCCCTCAAATTGAAGCGTATGATGGGTTGAAAGACCCACTGGAGCACCTGGAAACTTTCAAGGCCCACATGACCCTCCACGGTTCCCAAGTGAAGTGGCCTGCAGAGCTTTTCCCCTCACTCTGAGAGGGGCAGCAAGAGCATGGTTTGGCTCTTTACGACCGGGAACCGTGGGCAGCTTCAACGACCTAGCACAACTTTTCCTAAGCCAGTTTATGGCTAGTCGAACGAGACGAAGACCGATGGCATATCTTTTGACCGTCAAACAGAGGGATGACAAGAGCCTCAAGTCATATCTCTCCCGTTTCAACAAAGAATGTATGATGACGGACGATCAGGATGAGAAGATCACCCTAGTAGCTTTGTTAGGGGGAATATGGCCTCAAAACCCCTTCATGACAGAGATAGCTCGGAGAACCCCGATGACCCTAAGGGAGTTTATGGACCGCACCGATGGTTACATAAATGGGGAAGACACTCTTCAAGCACTAACAGCACCAAGAAAAGATGATCTGGAAAGAGCAGACAGGAGAATGGAAGATCGACGAAATATCCCGAGCCAGGGGAATCACAAAAGAAGGCTCTATGAGACGAGGAGGAAAGGGGAGCAGGTCTGACAGGTGAAACCAAGATCCAACGTGTACACCAACCTAACAGTTGAAGGAGAAGAAAACTCGGAAGAGGAGTACGTACGGAAAGTATATAGTCCCAAATACTGTGCTTTTCACAGAAGCCCGGGGACATAACATGTAGGATTGCACCTCAAAGAGAGAATTTCTGAAGAACTCGAGACGGCCGAAAGATCAAGACGAACAATATGGTGACCACCGGAAGAACATTCATTCGTATCAGCAAGGAAGTCGAGATCGACACCATGTCCCAGGAAGTCAACGCACGCCGCGTAGAAGCCGTAGCCTGAATTATAGGAGTCGAAACCCCTCAAGAAGAAATGGGGAAAGCTCTAACCAGGGAAGAATCACTGACCGGGACCGAAGAAGTTCATATCTGAGAAGTTCGTGTAGAGAAGAGCCTCTGATAGGTGAGATAAGAACCATAGCGGGAGGCTATGCTAGAGGAACTACGTCTTCGGCAAGAAGGGCCTATGCAATAAGAGCCAGATATGGCGAGGTGTTCTCAACATACAAACCGCCACGACATGATGCGCAGCCGAAGGAAGAATACCGAATGACATTTAGCGAGCAAGATGGGGAAGGAGTGATGAGACCACATGACAACACATTAGTAATAACGGCCCAAATTGCAAACTACAGGACCAAAAGGATCCTCATCGACAATGGCAGCTCCGCCAATGTCCTCTTCTGGGAAGCATTCTCCAAAATGGGAATCGCACCCGAGTGGTTACGACCGGCTCCCACCCCTCTCAAAGGCTTCACCGGTGACACGATTCAACCAATTGGAGCGATAACCCTATCCGTGTTGGTAGGAACAGCTCCCAAGATATCGTCCCTTATGGTGGATTTCTTAATAGTAAAGGACCCCACCTCGTACAACGCTATTCTCGGGCGTCCATCCTTAAACCAAATGAAAGTTGTAACGTCCACTTATCATTTGAAAATCAAATTTCCTACTCCTTTTGGAATAGGGGAAATATGAGGAGAACAGCAGACAGCAAGAGAATGCTATGTTCGGGAGATGAAGACTAAAGCGACTCCAGTACAAACCATTGACCAAGAAGAAGGCAAAAAAGACTCGCCACCCCCACCGAGGCTAACAGAGATGGATAAAGAAGTAAGGGACGAAGAAACCTTGAGGCAGGCGGAGCCCAACGAACCAACAATCCTGATATCAGTAGATCCCAATGAACCAAAAAAGACTATGCGCATAGGATCCAGACTGACTTGCGAGCTAGCTGAAACTATGAGAAAGTTACTAACCGAGCATCGAGACGTGTTCGCTTGGAGCCATGAAGAGATGCCCGGCATTAATAGAAAGGTGATAGAACACTGCCTCAGTGTAAATCTAGGGGCAAGAAAGGTGAAACAAAAAGGTCGAAACTTCAGTGCAGAAAAGTATGTTGCAATCGCTAAAGAGGTAGAGCAGCTATTAACGGCAGGGTTCATTCGGGAAGTCCATTATCCCGAATGGCTCTCCAATGTGGTATTAGTCAAGAAGGCGAACGGGAAGTGGAGAATGTGTGTAGACTTCACAGATTTGAATAAAGCTTGCCCCAAAGATAGTTTTCCCCTCCCAATGATAGATTTGATAGTAGATTCAACAGCTGGGCATACCTTGCTCAGCTTTATCGATGCATACTCTAGGTACAATCAAATCAGAATGAGTCCTAACGACGAAGAGAAAACGGCCTTCGTCACGGATTGAGGACTCTACTGCTACAAAGTAATGCCGTTCGGCCTAAAAAACGCGGGTGCAACATACCAGCGGCTCGTCAATCGAATGTTCAAAAATCAAATCGGGAGGAACATGGAGGTATATGTAGATGACCTCCTAGTCAAGAGCAAGAAAGCAGAACAACATTTTGACGATCTCCGCAAAGCATTCACAGTCTTAAGAAAGTATAACATGAAACTCAACCCCGAGAAATGTGTTTTTGGAGTCGAGTCGGGGAAATTCTTGGGGTTCATGGTTTTGGAGCGAGGAATCGAAGCTAATCTCGAGAAAGTCAAGGCTATAATAGAAATGCAACCACCTCGTACCATCAATGAAGTTCAGAAACTTGCAGGAAGGATAGCTGCCCTGAGCTGCTTCATAGCAAAATCAACCGATCGAAGTCATCCCTTCTTCAAAGGCGCAGGAGTGGAATGAAGAATGCAGCAAATCTTTCGGTGAATTAAAAGAATACCTTTTCCATCCACCATTACCCAGCCAGACTACGCCGGGGGAAGATTTAACTGTTTACCTAACCGTGTCCTAACATGCGGTGTCTGCCGCTCTGACTCGCGAAGAGAATGAAGTCCAATGTCTCGTTTATTACATAAGTATAGCCTTTCGAGGAGTAGAAGCCAGGTATCCCCGAATCGAAATGCTGGCGTTTGCCTTAGTAATCGCTGCTAGGCGCTTAAGGCCTTATTTTCAAGCTCATCCCGTAAAAGTATGGACGGATGCCTCCCTGAGAAAGGCGTTACAGAAACCTAATGTATCTGGCCGGATGACTAAATGGGCCATTGAGTTAAGTGAGTTCGAGATCGAGTATCTCCCGCGTACTGCGATCAAGGGACAGATCTTGGCGGACTTCGTGGTTGAATTCTCAAGCTTCCCGGAAGAAATAGTTACCTTACCTCCGGGCAGGCATTGGCAGGTTTATGTTGATGGTTCCTCCTGCCGAACTGGAGGAGGAGCAGGAATATATATTGTAATAGAGTCCGGGGAACAGCGCGACTATGCAGTCAAGCTAGGATTCAAAGTTACCAACAACGAAGCTGAGTATGAGGCGCTTTTGTTAGGATTAACGATTGCCAGATCGCTGGGTGCAACGAGGGTGGAAGTAAAAGCAGATTCCCAGATAGTGGTGGGCCAAGTGAACGGACAGTACCTTACAAAAGGAGAAAATTTAAAGAGATATCTTCAAAGAGTAGGAGAAGAACGGGATCTCTTCCATTCACCAAATTCTACGAGGACAGAACTGGGAAGCAGACCGGTTAGCCAAAGCTGCTTCAGGGCAAAGGGAAGTTCCACTTCCCGATCATGTAGTAATTGGGACAATTGATATGGCCGCAGTAGGAATCCGATTATCTACAATAGAAGTTATTCAACCTCCAGAATGGGCGACGGATTTCCTAAAATTCCTCCAAGAGGGAGTCCTTCCAGAAGACCAAGAGGAGGCCAGAAGAGTAAGAAATCGAGCGGCCCGGTTTACCTTGGTAGAAAGAACCTTATACAAGAGAGGGTACGCTGAGCCTCTACTACGGTGTGTTTCCTCTGAGCAAGCCCAAGAAATCTTAGCCGAAGTACATGAGGGAATTTTTGGGAGCCACTCTGGCGGATGACCGTTAGCGACACGGGTGGCCCGAGTGGGGTATTACTGGCCAAATTCTCACAAAGACGCTGATGAATACGCCAAAAAGTGTCTAAAGTGCCAGCAATACGCCCCAATCCCGCGATGTCCCCCTGAGAAACTAACCTCAGTTACCTCCCCATGGCCCTTCGCCTAGTGGAGACTAGATCTTGTTGGTCCATTGCCCACAGGCAAGGGAGGAGTAAAGTTTGTGGTGGTCGCAGTTGATATTTTACAAAATGGGCGGAAGCGGAAGCATTGGGCATAATCACTGCTCGGGCAATTACCAATTTCTTGTGGAAATCCATAATCTGCCGTTTGACTATTCCCGAAAGCTTCGTGACGGAAAATGGAAAGCATTTTGACTGCTCACATTATCGGGATTGGTGTGCAGAACTTAAGATCAAGACAAAATACTCATCTCCTGGGCACCCCCAAGCCAACGGACAGGTAGAAGCCACCAACAAGACAATACTTAATATTTTGAAGAAAAGGCTGGGAAATCAAAAGGGGGAGTGGGCTGAAGAACTTCCCAGTACACTGTGGGCATATCGTACATCAATAAGCACCCCGACCGAAGAAACTCCGTTCTCCCTGGTTTATGGGACGGAAGCCATGATTCCGGCCGAAGTAGCAGTGCCAACATACCGTGTACAACATTTTGACTCAAATAGAAATGATGAAAGGCTAAAGGAGAATTTAGATTTCTTGGAAGGAAGGAGATCGAAAGCAGTAATCCGGATCGCGGCAAACAAGCGAAGGGTCAAGTGGTACTTCAACAAACGGATCCGAGCTCGTAACTTCAAAATAGGGGATATGGTTCTAAAACAAACTGGAGTCACCTCACAGAACGAAGGAAAGCTAGGTCCTAAATGGGAAGGACTCTATATCGTGGCATCAATCGGAAGGCCTGGTTCCTATAAATTAAAAGATCACGAGGGACTAGAGCTACCCCACCCATAGAACGCCGAGCGGTTAAAGAAGTACTTTGTGTAAAAGGGAAGCAAATCAGAAACTCAGTAGTTTGTAAAAATTACTACTTGAAATGAGAATTATGAAAAACTATCCTCCAAGTGTTGCTTTCATGTGTATTATCGAACAGGTCGAAAAGAACATGTGCAAACTACGGAGACAAACAATCAAGAACTGCCCGACCCTCAAACACATCTGGTAGAACCGAACGCGTTGGCCCCTGCCAGCCCACGAAGTCATAAGCACGGGTACCGAGCCGTCGCTCGGCCCGCTGGCTATTCTCAACGCACGTCTCCAGTAGTCCTGGGACCTTGCCAAGCGGGTCGCCGTGCTCCCACGGGACTCCACCGAGCGTGTCGCCAAGCGAACTACTGGGACTCTGCCAAGCTTCGTGCTATGGTGCAAAACCGAATGCATTGGCCCCTGCCAGCCCACGAAGTCATAAGCACGAGTACCGAGCCGTCACTCGGCCCGCTGGCTATTCTCAACACACATCTCCAGTAGTCCTGGGACCTCGCCGAGCGTGTCGCCAAGCGAACTACTGGGACTCTGTCGAGCTTCGTGCTATGGTGAAGAATACAAGGAACTGGACCAGCTCTTCCGGAAGCAAAGATAAAAATGACTATTGAAAGAAAAACATATAAGTTGAACTATTTGTTATTATGTAAACAAAGGGTTACAGGATAAAATTTACATCTTGAAACAGTAAAACGTCAGGGAAAAACCCTACAAGTAAAGGACCAAGTTATGCTCAACTACAAAACAAGGCGACATCCTGGCTGAAGTGGAGTGTGGGAAGTCTAGGATCTGTTCGAAGCAGAATCGCCTGAACAGACCAAGCCTCCACCCAGAAGATCCCTTTCCCCTCCCAACGGAGTACGGGAGGATTAGGAAAATCGGCGTCCAATGGAATCCCAATCAACGTCTGAGCACTGATTGAGGTTCGAAATCAACAGAAGAAAACACAAGAGGGAAGGAGCTGATTCCAGGGAGTTGATCTCTATTGTGGACCAGCGTACGACCCAGAGCCACCCCAGGTCCCTCTATTGCGCCATCCTCTTGTCTTCGCCAAAGACCAGACCCTGGAGGTAGAGAGTTCTGGTCTCTCTGCTTAGGAGGTTAGCCCCCGTAAGCAAAGAGGCAAGGCCAAGTGAGGCGAGATAAGCAAAAAGGTAAGGGCAAGCTAAAGCATAATGCGTTGTTCCATTCTCCCATAATCGAAAATCCATCTAAAGTTAGAATCGAAAAAGAAGTATCCCATCCGAGATCATCAGAAAAGGAAGGGGCGAAGGAAACATGACTCCTCAAGCCCACATTTATAATAGAAGAAACTTCCGAAGGTCACGACCTCCTAGGTCATCCTGACCGAACACGTCATTCCCAGACTTCCCCTAGTCGACCACGTATTCTTAGTACAGACGAATGAGTAAGCACACAATGAATGAAAAGGTGAAACGTGACTAAGGCAGTCTTAAAATGGGCTGACAGTTTATCTAGATAGCACAATTGTATGAAGACCGGTCAACTCTGGGAAATCGTACGGACCGCCACACCTCGAAATTCTAATAAAAAATGCAAGGTACAAACGACTGCAATAATCAAGGTATTCAAATTTGATCTTCGTTCATTACACATACAGCACAGTGATGACAGCAGAATAAAAATATACAAAATATATGTTAAATTACAATTATGAGGCCTTCTTATGGGAAGGGAGAGGCAGATTGTCAACACTCCAACTGAGCATCTCCTTATAGGCCGGTTTGCCCGGCTTAAGCGTTCTAAGATCTAGAGATCGAAGATCTAGCCCGGGAGATTCAAGTATCAACTCCTTAAGACGCTTGAGACCCTCTTTGTACCCAAACATCCAAGACTGATTGCGCAGGGTAGAGGCTCTCTCGAGTTGTGAAGAAGCAAGGTTTTCTTTTTCTCGAGTTTCAGCTAAGGAGCGTTGCAGTCGAAGAATATTGTTTCTAGTGGAAATCCTCATCTTTTCGACGTCCCTGTTCTGAGCCATGAAGTGTCTGTAGAGGGTTTGCAGAACGCTGATGGCCTTTCTCTTTTCTTGAGACACTTTTTCAAAAGACTTATTGTTTTGCCAAAGCTGTTCTTGGAGTGATTCTACCTCGCACTCTAACCTTTCGGTTTCAACTCGAGCGCATATCCCCTCGGAGAAGAGAAGATTGGCCTCTGCTCGTCGACCCTCGAGTTCTTTCCAAGCGGATTCTAGTTCCTTGGCCAAGGAGGATACCTGCCTCTTAATCCATTCTTCTTCCAAACTCTGCAGTCTGGACTCCTTATCCTTAAGCTCGATGTCGAGAGCCATGACCGCAATTCTGTGAGCTAGTTTCTCGGTCTCCTTCTGCTCAGCGCGGAGCCGCTCGATGAGGAATGCATTCATGTTTGCTAAGGTTGTATTCCTTGCCTGGGTCGCCCGGAGATCAGCCTCTAACTTCCCCTCCCGAAAAAGCAGTAATCTGTTCAAGAGCCTCTGATTTTTCAACTCATTCTCCAAAGTTTCCCTTTCTCGGGAAACCATGTCAGCTAGTTGATCGGCAGTCTAAAAAATCCTCGAAAAATTAGACTCCTCAATAAGTAATGATAAAATAATATACTGACCTGGGTAAACAAGGGTCTGAAATTCTGGGCCTGAGCCTCGAAAGCCTCGGAACGAGTCCTTTGGCGACTCGAATCCCCTTCTAGCCCGGTAGCAGAGGGTACCTCGTCCTCTGGAGGTAACAACAACAGACTCGGGACAGAGGATGATGCCCGGCCACTTTCCCGCTCTGCAAAAATAGTAGCAGTAACCTGCTGTTGAGGGAAGAATGGAAGACTCGTTGGTTCCTCGGTTGAGGACGGATCTCCATCATGAATGATCCCGGGCCAGGCAAGTCATTCACATGACTAATATAGTCCTCCACCCTGACCACTGACCCACTGCCGCCCAGTGAGGAAGAAGGTTCCTCCAATAGGGTCGGGGACACCTAAAATAGACCAGTAATAGTAAAATTAAAAAAAAAAAAAAAGAGAGAGCAAAAGAAGAATGAAGGAAAGAGAGAAGAAAGAAAGGAAAAATTACCCCCGAAGGATGAGAGTCCGGAGCGAGCTCTATGGACGAAGAAGGAAACAAAACCGAAGTCGAGCCAGGTCCTGAACTCCCCTCGGGGCAAATACTCTCAGGAACAAGTTGTTCTGAGATCCCAGCAGTAGAAGGAACCTCAGCAGCAACAGGAGGGGAGACCGGTCCTGGAATTTGCCCACTAGGGGAACTTCGACTCCAAGTGGCTCTTCCACAGGTGAAGTCGGACCCGGGCCAAGTCCTACCTCTTCTTGAAGTAAAACCTCTTCAAAAGAAGGAAAGCCTAGTGGGGCCGAATTCGATCCCCAAGGAATCGGGTGGTCAAAAACTGAGGAGAAGAGGAAGTGGACATCTACGTCTACTTCCTCTTCCACAGGGAAACCTGAAAGGAAGTAGAAAAAGCTTCGTCATTTACTACTCCAACTAGAAAAAGAGAAGGAGAAAAAGAAAAAACTGTTGGATCGACTGAACAAACCTCTTGAAGTGGCAGACAACGAAGGGCCCGAAGTGGCTTGTGCTACCTTAACCCCCTCAGTACTTTGTGAAGACCCCCTAACCCGGGTTACACCAGTTGGGTGATCCCCCGAGCCAGACCGTTCGGCCCAATTTTTCTTGGTGGGAGGACGAGAAGTGCCCTCTAAATTTGCCTGCCCAGGACCCATTTTTCGCCCAGGAAGAGCGCGTGGCCCGATAAGTTGAGGGGGGGTTCCCGAAATGCCCTCGGTAGGAATGGCTCGAGAGGAGGACGAAGCCCTCCCCTCAACACTGGGTCGCTCGGCCCGACCAATCTCAGTGGGGGAAAGGTGGTCGGCTAAGAAATCCTGACCCTGTACATGGTTGCGAGGGGGGACGACTAGATATCGTTGAATGTAGTCGTCGTTCAGCAGGGAATCAGTTTCGACCAGAGAGGGATGGGCCACCACCCAAGATATGACCGCTGAAAACCTAGATCTCTCCCTCTTTGATAAATCAATGGAGAAAGATCTAGAGTTAGGCACCTTCCCCCAGACTGACCGAATGGGAAACTCTTTGTATTCTTCCTCTTCTTTTAGGCGTTCCCACCCGGATCCTCTAATGAAGAAGAAGCGTCGAAACCACTCCTTCGAAGACGAATACTTCTTCTCCAAATAAGCAAAGCATTTTTCTGCGGAAGGAGATTGAAAGCTACAGAGGTTACCGTTGAGACGGTTGATCCGGTAAACAGAAAAGAACTCCCGAGCCGTAAGGTCGGGATAGTCGTCTCGACCAGTCAAGGCGATACAAAATGCCACACAACTGGCCAGAACCAAACACCAAGCGTTTGGGTGAAGTTGGGTCGGTGCGAGTTGTAGAAAATCCAGAACGTCGTGAACGGGGCGACATATGGGTAAGCGTAACCCAATGTCAAACATTTGTGGAAAGAGAGCCACCAAAGGAGCCAAACCATCTTCGTCCACCAGTGTAGCACGGGGAGGAGGAACTTCGATGGAAGTCTAGTCGAGGAGGGTATAAGCTCTGCAAAAACTTCGTAGGTCCATCTTGGACATGCTCGACCTCCAACCCCTCCCGGTGAAGTAGTTGTATCGAGGATTAGTTTCGCCAAACAAAGCCATTGGAATGTGGTAAAGGGAGAAAAAAAATGGCAAGGGTTTTAGCTTGAGGACGGCAAGGAAGACGAATGTATAGAGGAAGACGAAGAAGAAAGAGAAGGTGGAAAGAAAGAAATGAAAGAGGAAGCGAGAATAAATACCGAATGATAGGAATGCAAAATACGAAGCAGCGTCTGGAACCCGGAAAGTTGCAGCAACGTTTGATATGCCCTCTTCCCACGTGCACGATATAAAATCAAATCCTCATTAATGAAAGCAGCACTAATTATTAATTGGATAAAATAAAATTTCTAGCCCATACATGTGCTAAAAATTAGCGGGGTACTGTGGGGGGAGAAAAATACCATGAAGAAGGGCCCGGCAAGTAAGGCCCAATGCCAAACCGAATGTTAAAATGGGCCTAAGCCCAGGTACAGTTATCGGTAGCTACGAAGGCCCGAGGCCCTAAGTAATTCATTCATAGAGTAGTATTGACAGCAGGTCAGGGAAATGTGTGACAAGACATGTTAACCCTATGGTGATGGGAGATTAAGCCACTTAAGTATGGTTAAGCCAAAATGGCCGCTGCATTTAATGTTTGTTCGGCGGAAAGAACGCTGCATTAATACAACCCAAAAGGAGGGCAGCTAAACATTTAAAGCAATCCAGGAAAACATCCAATCACCTCTAAGGCACGTGATCCCGAATGGCCCGCGGGGACTACAAGTACGAGCTGGCCCGGTAGAACGTGTCAGATTAACTGACTCGGTATCAAGGATATTTGAGAAGCCTGATCTCCTACGAATATGGAGCACCATAATACGAAGGACCCGGCCAACCCCTATAAATAAAGAAGTCGACATCAAGAAACGGGTAATCTAATTTAACATACTGCAATCTTCTTCACCTTCCTACACTCAAATCACTGACTTTAGCATCGGAGGATCAACGGACCTAACGGTCCCCCTTTCTAGTGCTTCTCCTTTCATGTTTCAGGGACTGTAGATGGTCATCTCGAATGTAGACTGAAGGATGTGGCCCAAGTATGCAAAACACGACATCAACAAATAATGTTTTTTGGCCGACGTCCTTCTTTTTGAATAGTAAACTTTTTCTCCAACCCTGCCATTAAAAATTAAGACCTTTCAAGCTCCATGGTTTATGGTGAATCGTCTCAAGGCCTATATATGGTCGGCTCCTTCCCTCCTCTCTCGTCCCATGTGGTACCTTTATGTCATTATTAAACTAATTAAGCTTGTTACAATACAAAAGTGAAAATACATTACTATCACAACTAACCTCAACACTTAGCATGCAAGTAAGAAACCATTTAAAAAGCAATAGGATGACCTTGGGAGACCCCACAACTAGAAGAGAGTAACCGGCCATCTAACCAAAAAAATTTTTTTTCCTTTTGAATCAACCTCTGAGGAATGTGGAGGGAGTGGAGAACATGAATATCTATTTCAGTACTTCTATACATGATCTGTCCTTTCTCCAACACCACACAACGGTTGTGACATCCCTTTTTTTTTTAATCTTTCTTCATTTTCTTTTCTTTCTTCATTTTTATTTTTATTTTTTAAATTTATTTATTTATTCATTTATTTTTTATCTATCCTCAGGCCTCATCTCTATATCAAGCTCTAGTACCCATTTCAAATTTCTTTCCCCACCCTCGCGTTAAGCTTCTATCCAACGAATTTTTTTCCCCTCCCTTGCTTTGTGCACGTCTTCGCCCCTCGTACCACCGTTTGGCGTCGCCAATGAAGTTGACCGACCAAACAAACTCACATCCAAGTTTTACACTTCATCTTCTTCTTTATTTTTTGCCATTTCTCTCTCTAGAAAATCTCTCTCACTATACACTCAGTTTTACACTCATCTTTCAGTACTTTCTCTTGCTGTACATCGCGGGATCCAAATGTTGATTATGCACAATTTACAAGTCTTCTCTTATTTATTTTACTGCATGTTTTCTTGTATTTATATATGCACAATTTTTGGAGTAGAAAAGCAAGAACCCATCTTGGATAAAAGAGAACGACAGTCTGAGGAGAGACTCCTTAAAAATCACTCCTGAGTAATTTTCTTTTGTGGGATTAGTATCAGGAAACAAAATCCAAGTCTTTCTACTCTTGGTATCGCCTCTTTTTCCTTCTTATTCATTTCTCTTGTATGATGTTTTCAGTAAAGCAAATTGAATGACTAAAAAAATAGTAGTGCAAATTGCTAAGCGTGCGTATGTGGTAATTATCCATTTGCTTTGCTGGACGAGTTCATGATTTTAATGTTCTCCTTCCTTGCGTGATTCATGATTATGGATATTTCAGAGAAAAGGAATCTACATGAGAAAGGGATACTAGGGAGCCAAGAAAAAAAAAAGAAGGGATATGAGGGAAAGGGGTGTAAAACCGTGATGTGGAGACCATACTTGATTCACCACGTCATGGTGTGTAATGTTGGTAAAAGGGACAGACTTAGGAGAAGATTTACTCTATCTATTTTTCTGGTTAAAAATGTTGGCTTAGGAGTTGAGAACATGAACATTTAGGAAGGGCACCTCATTTTTAAACCTTTCATTTTATGACTATTTCCTTTAATTACTGTTTTTCTTGCCATTTGGAGCAAACAGGGTGTTTGAGTTTCAGATCTAGCTAGATTTGTAATATTAATTTTTTTTTTATATATATAGGAAACAACAATATCAATAATAATGAGGATTACTGACATTTTTCTAGCCAAATGGTTTGCAAAAGAAAGTCTAGAATACAATCCAATCACATTTCAATATTTTCAACATTCTAGGCATAACGGACCTTCCCTATAGATATGAATAAAAGAGCAAGATCTAAAACAATTTGAGAGCTTTGAAATTTCTCCAAATAACACACCAAGGATAGAATCTGCCATACTGTTTTGCTGTAAAGCTTCAACAATCCTTAAATAGTCACTTTCAACTATTAATTATGAAATCCGCATGCTAACACATAACTGAAGCCCTCCGCAAATGGCTAGTAGCTCAATAGCCTCTGGTTCCTCCATTGCCTGCTCTACCATGCTGGCAGCCATAATCACTTCGCCCTTAGCATCCCTTAGGATCACTCCTATACCCGCCCTTTGCAGTCCATCGATGGTAGCCCCATTTACATTAAATTTTAGAAACTCCATGGGAGGTGGTTTCAACTATAAAAACTGTTTAAGAGATGCTCTTGGAATTGACTGTACTTCCTTATGCCAACTCATGAGGGCCAAAGTAGTTTCTGTCGCCTGTCAAGAACTCACCTGCATGTTCTCAAACTCCATCTTATTTCTTCTATACCAAAATCCCCAAGCTAGAGAAAAGAAAAGTGCCAAGTTTTTCTTATGCCTCCCCTCAACCATGTGTAGGGCCACATCAACCAGAGAAGTCCTAGTTCTAAGAAGAGAAGGAAAATATTGTTGCCATACCTCTTCCAGATGTTTGCAAGAAATAAGGGTATGAGTGAGATCCTCAACTGGATGGGAACAGAAACTGCACTTCCCTTCTAAAATGACTTGCTTTTTCATCAGATTCTCTTTAGGAGGGAGACCTTCTTTGCAAGCTCGCCATGCAAAAACTTTAACTTTATTAGGGACTTGTAATTTCCACAATAACTTCCACAAAGCTTGCTGTCTCTTAGCATTAAAGGATTATGCCAGTGAGCTCTTCTTCTATAATATTAATTAATGGGGTACTTATTTGCGCAGATACTAATAGTCCCGGATTTGTTTTTATTGACATTTTATATGGTAGTTTTACTCACACCCTAACTACGTAAGTGAAAGCATGAGATAGCTTCCTTTGCAACATAGATAAATAAATAAATAACTATTCCCCCAACCAAAAACTTTGTGGCCAACTAAAAGAGGATTCCAACCTTAGTGAAATCCCAAACCATTGGAATCCATTTGAAATCCCAAAATCCATGGAGGAAACCGAAACCCAAAATGCTTTCGCAAACCCTAAACTGACTAGCTTTGCTTAAGTGATTAATCACTTCATTAGATCACATTCAAATGCTTTTAACCACTCAAATAGATTCTATTACACCCTCATTCACTCCTTTATACCTTGATATTTTCATTGGGCCAAGCAAAATTAGATTTTTGCTTGATCCAACCAAAAACCTAAATCTAAAGCAAAATTATATTTTTGAGTCTTGGTCTAGCGCTTTATTTTTTCTTCGTATCAGTGGCACTATGTATTTTCTTCGTCTCAGTGCATTGTGCCCTATGGGTATGGTATTTGTCGATCTCCTTTCTCTTCTCTATCATTTTTTTTTTTGTTTCCCATTAGCTTTATTCTCTGTACTTCTCGATTCCTCATTCTTTGTCCCGGTGTGTTGTGGAATGGTTCTTCTCGATTCCCTTCTTGTTTCGCTCTGTGGTGTGAATCTGAGCAACATTCTTAGATTTTTTTTTTTTGTTTTCCTTTATTTGTACATCCGAAAGTAGTGTGTGTTGATTATTTTATTCTCGATTGTTTTTGTGGTTGTTGGATCTTTTGTGTTTGATTTTTGTTGCTGATTTTCTACTATTGTTGGTTGTGCTAGTAGTAGTATTGTTTATTTTTTGTGTTTATTTTTGTTGTTGATTTTCTGCTGCTGCTTTTATAGTGTTTTTATAGTCTAAAATTTAGTTTTTAAAAATATTTATAGTTTTGTGTTAATGGTTTATATTCTCTTTAAAAATACTTCTAGATCGATTAAATGCAATAGTTTTCATTCTTTAGTTTACTGTTAGTGGTTTATATTCTCGTTAAGTTTAATTATTTAATAAAGAATGTAGCTTTTTGCACAAATTTTAGGTTATAATGTTCTATATTTGTTACAAACTTACATGTTCCTACCGTCTACATGATTATAATTGTGAGTAAGATTCCTTCATAATATTCACTAGGAGGTTGTTTGTGCATTAGAGGGTTGCTGGCATATCTTGAAAATTTTAGTAAATTGTTACTCATATTTTATTTTAAGCGCGATTCCTTTTGACTTGATATTCATTTGTTGTTAAATTCTTAATCATTTATTTTGACTTTATTACTTGTTATTCCTTTTCAAGTCGAATATTGTCACTGCTTGTCTGAAAATCTTTATTCAGACATGTCTGAAAATGTTACAATTGTAGAATACTCATCTACAAGTCCACTCATAGAAGACATAGAACTTACATAAGAAGATGAAACTGAAACAACCCTCATAGAGTGTGATAGTAATGATGGGAACCGTGAAATTGATGGTACTATTGGTGGAGAAGAAAACCCCAAGTGCCCTTAAGGATCCCCAAAAATATGCATACCAAAAGAAACCTAAGAAGAAAACTTCTACTGTTTGAATAGATTTTAAACTAGTAGTTAAGAATGGTATAAAGAAAGCTGAATGTAACTATTGCAAAGACTTATTGCCTATTTCTTCATCAAGTTCTACAACTCACTTCTATAGGCACTTGACAAGTTGTCTTCCACATATAGCGACTTCTGCAAAGCAAAAGGTTTTAACTATTGAAATGAAAGGTCCCGAATGTGTGAAAACAATGAAAAACTTCTCGTATGATACGAAAAATGTAAGAACACTTGCTTCTCACATGATACCTTATCATGAGTATCCATTTTCAATGATGGAACATGTTGTGTTTAATAAATTTATGAGAGCTAATATTCCTTATTGGCAAAAGTTAAGTAGTACTACATCAAGAAATGATTGTGAATCTACTTATGAAATTGAGAAAAAGAAGCTGAAAGCAATATTGAGAAGTATGAATAAAGTCAGCATACCAATTGACACGTGGACTTCAAGTCAAAAGATCTCTTGTATATGGTTGTTAACTGTCATTTTCTTGATCCTGATTGGCATTCACAAAAAAGAGTCTTAAATTTGTGTAATATGTCACCCCCACACTTTTGGCTTCTCTTCTCAGATTTGTGATTTAATTCAAGTTTGTATCTCCTCTCATTGATATTCCATTATGATGAATGGAACCCATAAGGATTTTTTTCAGGGAGGTCGTGGTTTGCGTCAGGGGGATCTATTTCCCCTTATCTATTCATTATTCTTCAAGAAGTCCTTTCTAGACTCCTAAAGAATAGTGTTGTGGAAAAAAAATTTGGTCAATTTTGGCAAGCCAGAGGCACGGTTCAAATTTCGCACCTTATGTATGCTGATGATGTGGTGATCTTCACTAATGGTATCACGAGATTTGTTCAGGAACTCCTGTCTATTTTTCAGAAGTATGAGACTTGGTCTGGCTAGAGGATTAATAGAGAGAAGACTGCGGTTATCTTTTCTCAAAAAATCCCCTTGAGTCGTAAGAGAGCTATTAAGCGTATGACTGGGTATTTGGAGGGCTTTTTCCCATTCAAATATCTAGGAGTGCCTATTATTTCAGGAAGGCTCAAGCAAGTTCACTTAGAAGAGATGGTTATAAAAGTCCGCAATAAAATTAGTGGCTGGCAGATGAAGCTTCTTTCCTCGGGCAGTCATCTTATTTATGGATAATGGGGTTGAGGAGCAAGTGCAATACAATAACGACGGTCTGCTGTGGGGAATACATGCAACGATTGCTACGAAACTGAAAAACCCTAGATTTGATGAGAAAAGAAATTACGTGCTTGAGTTTAAATATATAGAAGGCAAAGGGTTTAAGTAATTTTAACCTGAAGGGTATTCTAAAACTGTAACCCCAATCTATTTGAAATTGGATACATTCATGGTCTTGGACTTCACAATAAATAAGCTGGACCTTAATCCGCATGTCTAAAATAAATCCATCTTCCAATAATATCTTCTCGCCTTTTGGATAATTTCTTGGGCCAAATTCTAATTATGTAGAGCTATTTGATCCATAAATTATAGTTGGACTTATTTTCTATATCGTTAAATAAAAAAAAAAAAAACTGTCCCTATTTTCCTTATAATATCGGATCACGGTGTTTCAAGGGGGCTGCTTTGTTTTGGGCTGTCTAAAATAGAGACAAGACTGAGCATGGCTTGTGGCATTGTGGTGTTCATCTGTGGTTTAGGTTGAGGTATTAATTGGTTGGAGGTGCAAGTTTGGATAGAAGGTGACTGACTTGGCAACGGGGTTGTGTTATGGAGGAGGGTGATATCGGTTTGTTGCTGAACTGGTGGTTGGCATTGTGAAGGGGAGAGGTGGACGTGCAACTTGTGGCAAATTGAGGAGTTTCAACGAAAGTTTTTGCAACTTGGAACGACATAGAGGTGGGCGGAGGGCAATGATGCATGGGCGCTGGTCTCTTGCTAGGCAACTTGAGTTGTTATACATGGAGCTAGTGCATATTGTGGGATGCTTTCATGGTTCTAAGAGCTTGGGATGTTACTTTCATGGTTCTATGGCTTGGTGAAAGGAGCTGCAACCCTAGAGTAGTTTCAGACCATTTATATATATACATGTGTTAGCCCTAGGTTTTAGAGGTAGATGACAACGTGCTTGGTTATTTGTTTTTCATACTTGTGGCATATAGACTTAGTGCAGCTGGGTTCGGGCTTTGAGGGGCTTTTGGGTCATGGGGTCAATTTAGGATTTTTCTTTTGGGCTTTT
Source organism: Pterocarya stenoptera (assembly GCA_003123785.1). NCBI lineage: Eukaryota > Viridiplantae > Streptophyta > Magnoliopsida > Fagales > Juglandaceae > Pterocarya > Pterocarya stenoptera. The sequence continues at coordinate 30,471 of QEOT01000731.1, forward strand.
TATGGGCTTAACAAATGGGTTTGCCCATTTAATGGGCCTAACTAAATTATTGAGTTTCTTTAAATATTCATAGACCAAGTCGAATTATAAATTCAAATAAGTCGACTATGAGTCCAAAGTAAGTCCAACTCGTCCAATAAATACTTTCAGACTTTCAAGAATTCTCTTGGGCCTATATACCATTCCTTAGAATTGACTAGTATCTCAAACAAACTAGCATATCTATTTGCCAAATCATCTCCATGTCTATTTTAATCTCGAATTATCTCGTGGACCCTAATATTCCCAAAGTATGAGTCTTCTGCTACTTTGGTCTTATGGTTTGCATATCTACTAATCCGTTACGCAAACACAACAACATGAGTTATTTCAACTATCATACACTGTGTTTTCAATTCAAGCGTAAAGATAAAAACCGCATATTTGATCAACTCATATATTAAAGTTTGTCAAATCTAAAACCTCAGGTTTCATAAAACTAATAGTGACGCCCAGACTCTCAAGTGTGGAAACGCGAGAATCGTGACATCGGGATGATGACAATAATGGTCACGCATCCCAATGATAAGTACTCAATTGTGTGCAACATGCAAAAAGTGCACAACAAAAACACAGCGGATAAATTAAATAAGTCAACTAAGTACCAGAATTTTAATTACAAAAATACTAAAATAAAAGTATTATTGAAAATTATATAGTTATCTGTGAAATAAAATAAAAAGCCAAATACATAGACAAAAGGGAAGCAAATCCCATAATCCAAAAAGAGACCATATGTCACTCCTTCAGTGAAGCCGATCCCTCAGGCTCTTCATCCTTACAACTTAGATCATAAAATTGATCTAAAGAAAAGAATTTCAAAATAGTAAGTTCAATAAAATAATTTAAATGCAGTGAATAGTTTAAATAAGATAATAATAAAATCCAACAACACAATAATTTTAAAGGCCACTAACTAACTAATTTAAATTAAAGAGTAATTTAAATAATGAACAAGAGGACCAATTATAAAAAAAAAATAAAGTAATTATTTAATTAAAATACACGTAAATATGTGGTATCACACTAATTCCATGAAGTCTGTAGAACTTAAAACCTCAAATGTTATAAAAATTATTTCTCAACGTTTGTAGAATCTAAAACCTTAGATTTCAAAAACTCAATTCATAAAGTTTGCAAAATCTAAAACCACATATTTGAAATCTCAATCCTTAAAGTCTGTAGAATCTGAAACCTCAAATGTCATAAAAATCATTTCTTAAAGTCCACATAATCTAAAAACTCAGATTTTATCAAACCCATATATTCAAGTCTGCAGAATCTAAAACCTTAGATCTCTTAAAAATCATTCATTAAAAGTCCTCATATTTGAAAATCTCAATCCTTAAAGTCTGTAGAATCTGAAACCTCAAATGTCATAAAAACCATTTCTCAAAGTCTGCATAATCTAAAACCTCAGATTTCATCAAACCCACATATTAAAGCCTGCAAAATCCAAAACTTGTCTTTGATACCAATTGTAACACCTCAATGGAAGACTCAAGTCACATGGCCTATACTTCAAACAGACTAGTCAATTATAAAATTGGAGTCCCATTGGAATATTATAATGAGTAAGAACTTTTCATTCTCAAACAATGTGGGATCCTATACACCACTTACCCTTATCCTTATCATATTGAGTATCACAACACAGACATTAATTTTAACAATTGTCATTGCAATGTGTTCGCACAATAATAGGGTTCTTGTTCAGGCTCATCAACCAGTTTTTAATTATTGTGAATTTTGTCTTTAAAAAAATGTTAAGAATATTTGATTAAAACCTTTTCATATTCTATCTTCCTTTCAATTGACTAATTTTGAGACCAAGATCTCATGTAATATAGCATGTACACACAGTTATACACATGAGACATTACAAATATATAGTTTCCGCATTTGTTTTGATTAACACTACAAAAAATCTTGCATCTACAGCGACAAAAAGTCGATGCAAAAAGTCCAAAAATCTGCCCAAAACGCATGTCTAACGATTTTTTGAAGGGGTCGCAAAAAGTCAGTAATTATGGTTACAAACAGGCTATCATTATCATTTTCAGATAAAACCGTTGCAAACAGTTGACAAAGAAGATCTATCTGGATTTGATTTCATAATAGATCCATTAATTGTTCAATTAACTTGCAACAAAATGACATTAATTGAAAGTTTATAAGTATAGCATTGATCCTAGACACGATCACTACTCTCATATTGATCTTATATATAATAGAGCAACATATAGACACAAGAGCTCAAAACAAAGAATTAATTAGCAGAATGAACACCTCATGCCAGCGGCGGCCACCTTCAATCCCAATCATTCTTGCAACCATTTTGTTCTCAATTTCATTTGCGAATTCAAAGCAAGTTAATCTACACATGTTTTTCCAATGCCTCTCAAATAATTCTTCCCCATTCCACAAAGTCTCCCAGGCTATCTACACCCACAACAATGCCTCTTTTCTCTCAGTTTTGAACTCCTACATAAAAAACCCCAGGTTTCTGACAACTGCGACCCCAAAACCGCTCGCTATTATAACTGCCAAACACATTTCTCACATCCAAGCAACTGTTATTTGTGCACGGCTTTATGACTTGGAAATCAGAATTCGAAGCGGTGGCCATGACAGTGAGGGTCTTTCATATGTATCAAATAATCCATTCCTAGTCCTTGACATGTTCAACTTTCGAGCTCTACACATTGATATAGCATCCGAGACTGCATGGGTACAGGCTGGCGCTACTCTTGGAGAGGTTTATTACAGAATTGCCGAGAAAAGTAAAGTCCATGCTTTCCCTGCTGGGGTATGTCCGACTGTAGGCACGGGCGGACACTTTTCTGGAGGTGGATATGGAAACTTGATGCGAAAGTATGGCCTCTCTGTAGATAATATAATCGATGCGCAAATAGTCACTGTCAATGGATCTATCCTTGATAGAAAATCCATGGGAAAGGATGTGTTTTGGGCCATTAGAGGAGGTGGTGGAGCAAGCTTTGGAGTCATTATTTCCTGGACAATAAAGTTGGTACGAGTTCCATCCATGGTGACAGTGTTCAACGTTACAAGGACATTAGAACAAAATGCAACAGATGTTGTTTATCGTTGGCAAGAGGTTGCACATAATCTACCAAAAGACCTCTTCATAAGGGCATTTCTTCAAGCAGTGGATGGAAGTCAGGAAGGCAAGAAGACGATGCAAGTTATTTTCATTGGGCACTTTCTGGGAAAATCTAAAAGCCTTCTCCCTTTGATGAATGTGAGGTTTCCCGAACTAAGATTGCAGCAAGATGACTGCAGTGAAATGACATGGATTGAGTCCACTCTTTTCTGGGCACATTTCCCCATCGGAACTCCCACTGATTCTTTACTAGTCAGGCCATCCAAGGCAGATGCCTCATCCTTCATAAGCAAGTCTGATTATGTGAAAGAACCAATTCCAAAGTCTGGTTTAGAATCCATATGGAAGGTGTTCATTAAAATAGGGGGAAAGGGATGGATGCAATGGAATCCTTATGGAGGACGAATGAGTGAGATTTCGGAATCAGAGACTCCATTTCCGCACAGGGCTGGAAACATATTCAAGATAGAGTATTACGTGGAATGGGTGGAAGAAGGTATAGAGGCTACGAACCATTACCGTAATTTGGCAAGAACCCTGTACAAGGTGATGAGACCGCACGTATCAAAGTCCCCAAGGGAGGCTTTTCTCAACTATAGAGATCTTGATATCGGAATTGCCGGTTCACGTCATAATCGTACAATCCTTATTAAGAGTGCACGAGTATATGGGTGTAAGTATTTCAAGGGCAATCTGGATAGGTTGATGCGTGCGAAGACGATCATTGATCCCTCCAATTTCTTCAAAAACGAACAAAGCATTCCTCCGGCTAGTCATTGAGCCTCTAAGCAGTTTCCAGTCCATAGAGTACTCTTTCATGAACTTGTTCAAACAAATGAAAGAGTTTTACGGAATAATAATGTTTTATGGCTGACTTGATTTTAAAGTTACATGCAAAAAATAACACTTCTCTTCGCATGATTGTTCTTCTCTCACTACTTGCACAAAATAATTTATGCGGATAGATCGTGAAGTTAATGGAGAAGGATTCAATTATCTGGAACAATCCCTTCAAGTAGCGAAATAAAGTTAAATTATACATCTAAGTGGTTTGCTCTAAAGTTAAAGTGGTCCCTGCGATACGGAGCGGCGAGTAGGCCGCAGACGTGGTTTGAAGTTCTAGGAGACGTTTGGCGAGTGGCTCTCACGTGCCACCAGGAAGCCATTTAGGGACCTTGGTTAAGTTCCTAAACACTATGTTCTCCACGCCTAGGATCTCCTTGTGATAACCAAATGCCCATTCCTCTCTTGCTTGATTCTCAAACAAAGGTGTCAAAGGTGGCAACTTTGGTAAGGTGAGGTTAAGTGTTTAGGCTAGAATAAGTGTATGGAGTGATGGGAAAATGGCTAAGTGTTTGGGCGGCTAGGGTTGAAAGTAGTGCACGACACTATGGTGAATTAGGGTTGGCGCCACCTTGAGTTAAGGTTTAGGGTTTGGATAATGGAAGATTGGGTTTAGAGTTTGGAAGATGGTAATGGGCGGCTAGGGTTGGCTGAATTGGGTAGTTGAGTGATTTTAGAAAATTCTCCTAAAGTCTTGGGATTTGATTTGGAAGAAGGTATGGCCAGCTATGGGGTTTGATGTAGTCAACTAAGGTTTCCAAATATGGCAACACTAGTATGGTAAGTATGAGGGGCGGCTAGGGTAATTCAAAGAAAGCAAGAGTGTTGGCCGAAATTTGAATTCAAACCAATATGGAAGGTGAGGTTCGGCTAGGGCAAGAATGGATGAGCAAATAATTTATGGAAAGTTGACAAACACTAGGCTTGGCCGAAAATATGGATTGGATGGATTGAAAGACAATGCAATGGATGAACACAATAACAAATGATGAACACTCAAGAACAAAGCAAATACTTATGCACTTGAATGAACAAAATGAAAGTAATCCAACAAAATTCACAAATTGCACAAGTGTTGAATAAACCTCATGTATTGATGAAATAACAAGAACAAGATAAAACAACTTGGATTCACGAATTGCACCAAATTGTAAGAACAAGATAAATGAATCACTTCAATTCAATGAATTGCATGGAGTGATCCTCTCTTTGGGATTCACGAATTGTACACAAAAAGCTCAAGTGCAAAGCACCGTTTTTGATCCCTCAAACAACAGTCCTCACCCTAGTCAATTTGCCAAACGATCCTAAAGCAAGTAAAAGATCTCCTATTTATAAGTAAACAATTTGGAAACTCCCAAAAGGTCCATTGGAAATAAATAAATAAAATAAAATAAATAAAAGCAATAAAGATAATGGCATGGACCAATGTTGGTCGTGGCATGCATGAGCCCATGGTGGGCTAGGATGGTGCATGGTAGTCTTCGGGTTGGTCCATGGCTAGGTCGATGGGTGTGGCATGGGCCACGCGTGTGCTGGCTGGATGGGCGTGGCAAGGGCATGCATGGCTAGCTGGCTGGCATGCATGTGCGTGTTGATGGGCGTGGCAGGGGTCACGCCTGGCTGGCTGCATGGCCCAGGCAGGTGGCCTGGGCGTTAAGGCTGCAAAGCATGGGCTGGAGCCATGCGCTGGATGGCATGCCTGGTGGGTATGCCATTGGCCTGCTCTGCATGGCACGGGCTGGAGCTGTGCGCTGGATGGCATGCCACTAACCTTGCTAGCATGCGGCATCGTCGCATAGCTGGGCGCTGTGGGCATGGGTGCACACATGGGGGTGCGCAGGATGGCGGTGCGCATGGGCTCTGTGGACCTGGGCGTGCACCTGGTGGGCGTGCTGCTGTGCGTGCGCATGAGTGCTGTGCGGTGCCTGGGCGTGTGCATGGCCATGCAGCCAGTGAGCGTGCGTAGGGCCACGCGGCTCATGGGCATGTGCATGAGCGTGCGCATGCCTAGTCGTGCCATGGGCTGCGTACAGCCACTAACTTGGTTGGGCCTGTGGCTGGCGCGCGCATGGGCGTGCGCATGGCCTGCATGCTGGGCGCCCTGTGCGTGTTAAGGCACGGGCCAAGGCATACATGTGGCGGGTCTATGGGCATGCTGAGCGCCTTGTGTGTGACAAGACACGGGCCAAGACATGCTCGTGGCTGTCAAGGGGCATGTCCCCGACATGGGTAAGACATGTGCAGCACTTTTAGAGGCAATTTTACGTGGGGTCTAACAAGCCCTCTGCGGACACCACGCACGGCGCTTCTGGGGTCCGTGAGTCCATGACTTCCAAGATCGACCATCGGTTTTCCTCTTAGAGTGGCACTACAAGCGCAACAACAACCTCTTTGAGGGATTGTTCTAAAGAGTGAAATACATCTAAGTGGTTTTCTCTAAAGTTAAATTGGTCCCTGCAATATATACTACATTAAGCCAATTCAAGTAGCGTGATAAATAGATTGAATACTATTCTTCTTATGGTACTGTAAGTCTGAGATACTACATTAAGCCAATTCAATTATAAGCTGGTAATATTTTGAAGTTATCTTATTAATTAAATCTGCACTTCTCTTAAAGTAGAATATTTTTATATGAAGATTTCTATATATTAGGTTTAACATATATGAAATTATTATAGTAACAAATTAACATTGAGATCAAGATCTGATTAGATGAGGTTTGAGTGCATCAATACGAACGTTCTTCCTTTTGAATGGTAAACTTTTTCTCCAACCCTTCCATTAAAAAACACCTTCCAAGCTGCATGGTTTATGGTGAAAGGCCTATGGTCAGCTCCTCCTTCCCTCCTCTCTCGTCCCATGAGGTACCTTTGTGTCATTATGAAACTAATTAATTAAGCTGGTGACAAGATAAAACTAAAAATACATTACTGTCATAACTAACCTCAACACTTAGCATGCAAGTAAGAAACCATTTAAAGAACTATAGGAAGACCTTGGGATACCCCCACAACAAGATGAGGGTAACCGGCCATTAGGGGTGTAGAACCGGGCCAAATTTTTTCTCGGTCCAGTCTGAAACCTAGAATTAAGGTATATCCGGGCGGTTATCCACCCGGGTGTAGCGGTTGAGAGAAACCTGGATATGGTTACGAATCTGATTTTATGACCCGATTATCCGTAACGGGGTCCATTTAAAAAAAAATTTCCTACTTCTAATTAGTTATGATGTGAAGAGTAGTAGCATTGTATTAGTCTAATTAGTTATGATGTGCTATTATTTATTTTATTTTTTGTAAATTAATATTTTGCATTGTGATGTAACAACAATATTATTTATTTTTCATTACTATTTATTTTGTTATTTATTTTATTTAAAAAAAAACTTTTAAAAAGTGTTTAAATTATTTTTAAAAAAATTATTTTGGCTATTTAAACATGATATCTAATTTTTTTTCAAATAAGTGCTATAAAAATATTTTTTAAAGTTTAAACAGTTTTTTTTCAAATATTAATAAATCCAGATTAAATCTGATTACAATCCTGATATCCAGTTATACGCCCAAATGATTTCCTTTAAATTGAATTAAAATGCCTTTTACAAAAATATGACTTTCATACATTACATAAAAATCTTCCTAGGCTTCTATCACTTTTTTATTAGGTCATGTCTATCTTGACACTTTTTACTCATTTTGTTCTTGAGAAGGCAAAGGACATACATAAAAACAAAATGAGTTGAATACTCAGTAAGCATTACTTCATACTGTAAAAATATACTAACATAGATTTTCATACATGCATCCATCATTCCTCTACATACTACACAAAAAACATTTATTTCTTTTGAAAACATTTAAAGGTGGGATTTTTTTTCTTTAAAAAGGTTTTCCTTTCTCATAAAACATTCCCCACACCTTGTAAATCCTTCATAAAGAGCTAAATGATTACACAACATTCAATTTAACTCTTTTTACTTTTCCTCTAGCTGGTACACACTGTTACACTCCTTGTATTGGGGTTAGTGATCTTTTGGACCTGGATTCCGTTTGGCCCACAAGTTGGGAATCCCTTTCAGTTAGGAGGCAGCATTGAGTGCATTACCAGTACTATTTACCTAGTGTTGCAATCTGGCCAGTCTTTTGGTACCATCATTTATTCATTCAGTCATGGCCGTTATGTATTTTCACACATTAAAACATTCATTCAGTTCCTTTCATTTCCTTTCATTCATTCATTTCAGTCATTTCCTTTTCATCTTTTCATTCATCAGTCAATTTCATTTCATAAACATCATTTAAAAGCATACGCGTAAACATCATCAATAAACATTATTTCATAGCATTCATTGAACATTTATTTCATAGCATCATTTAAAATTCATTGTCATTGCATCATTTAAAAGCATCAAGCATAAACTTCAACATTTCATTTCCTGAAAATAAGAACAACATCTACTACGTATAACATTCATTCACATGAGTATAACTATTACTTTTGGTGCATAAATAGGGGCTGCCAAGAAGACCTTTACTTACATATACCTTTAAACATTAATATTTAACATACTTTCATAAAACATCATTTTATTTTCATAAAGCATCATAAAGAGAAACATTTCTTTTCATTTCATATCATTAGAAAACTCTAAAAGAGTATGAACATACTACTTACCTAGACTCTATACTATTTACATTTCATGCAGTCCATTTATGTGCATGTCAGATGGCAACCTACATGTATACATAACCTTAACATCATTCCCTTTCCCAAGTGCATAAGTAGTTAAAACTTAGAAAATACATAAACTACTATTGACTTGGACTTCCTTCACTTAGACACACTCTACTATCCAATTCCATCCTCTATGCTTTTCTTTATCACATTTCTCAAAATTCTCGAACCCATAACTTGGAACCCACTTGAGGACACATTTTCAACACATAACATTCTACTTTAAGTTCTTATCATTTAAGTGAACCTTCATGATTCTCTTTAAAGTTAAGACACACTATCACCTTCATCACATTCTTCTTACCAAACCTCCATCCTGATACATAACTTGAACCAACCAAATTATACATCTCAACCCTAGTCAATATATACATGTCTTCCTTCATTCATGCATAATCTCATCAATACTTCATCATAATCAAAACCAAGCATAATACACAACTTTAAGCTATACTCATGCTTACGACTGACTATCCATTACATATGATAAATTTGTCACGCACATTCGTCCAACCAAATTACACATGTACCATACCTCTTTTATCACCTAAGATCAACATGTAATCTACTAAAGCACCCGCTTGTATAAACAAGCTTCATACACCCAACACTAACCTCCAACTCAAACTCATACAATCATGACACTTCACAATCGTCCCCAACCTTCTCAATCCCAACACTTTATTTGACATAATTCCACTTCACAAACTACACAACTATCCCAACACTTTACACAATTCTCAACTATTTCCAAACTGCACCGTGATCCCATTACGGAACAAACATGTCTATTCAATCACATCACAAACTACTCCACAACACTATTCACAGTAATCCCAACACATCACACCACTTATCCACAAAATACTCCATAACTACGCAACCATTTAACACTTCACAATAACAACACAGTTCACAATTCACAACACCACACACTTAACAATACCAGCACAATCCATAACGCCAATCAACCTTCACAATAAAATAACTATCAAGGGAAAGGAATAGAAATTATACTATGCGTTGGGACTGACTTCTTGCATCGCTTGCTGTCTGGCAAGGTCCCATGGCGTCAAAAGCCACTGGTTTGGGCAATGACTGCCTCTTGGTGGTTACTGTCGTGACCTCAATCAAGGGCTGATTTGGAGGGGCTAGAGCTAGGGTTTCTCGAGTGGGGTAGTGGGGCCTAGTGGTGGAGCTCGGGGGCTTAACGGTGGTGGTCATGGGTGATGGCCATGGCTGCAGCTGGAGGTGGCTCGAGATGGGCACAACTGAGGCTGTGGTGAAGAGAAATAGAGGAGAAGGGGAGAGACGTGGGGGACGACTAGGTGTGCATTGATGGACTTAGGGAGAGGAAGTGGTGGTCGCAGCAATGGCTTATGGCTCACTATAGTGGCCAGTGGCGTCACTGAGGGGTCACGGCAGCACTGAGATACGGAAAATAGAGAGGGAGTGCTAGAGAGAGAGAGAGAGGGAGAGAGAGGGAGGCTTTGGTTTGGAAATGAAGGAGCAAGGGGAGCTTCGGTGGAAGGCTAACAACCTCGGTGAGACATGGTGGTAGTCACGGCGACCCTAGCGGCGGTGGATTTAGGAAACCGAGAGGGAGATGAGGGGATCTCGAGGGTGGGGCACGGGGAGGATGGGAGAGGGATCGGCGTAGGGCTGGGGGGAGAAGGAAGGGGTGGCTGGGGAGAAGAGGTCATCGCTAGTGATGGACTGCAGTGGCAGCGCTGGGAGGCGTAGGGAAGAAGAGGAATCGAGGAGAAAGAGGGGTGCGGTTGGAGGGAGGGGAGGAGAGAGAGGGAAGAGGGAAAATGGGGGGAGAAATTAGGGTTTTGCAATTTAATGCCAACATTTCATCTAGGGGTCCCCAAATTGATCTAAGGGTAGGAAATAAAATACTAAAAAACAAACTAACTAAAAATTGGAATTAAAATAGAAATACCATAGGATTAATTTAAAATCCAACTTTGATTCTAAACATATAATCTTTCATCATAAAATAAAATAATAAAGTTTACTAAATATTCTTAAGAGAAATAAAATCATCTAAAATAAGTAGATTTTTTAACATAAAATAAAATGATGAATATTAAATAATATTCTCATAGAAATAAAATCATTTAAATAAAATAATTTTCTAAAACTTTATTATTCTAAAAATCATTTAAAATTAGGCTTGGTCCAATAACATTAAAAATATCCCATTTAAATAATTTTGGACATTTAAAATATTTCGAGGACTTTAAAATATTGAGCTCAATTTAAAAATTATCTGCTAATTTTCAAACACAACTTTAAGATTTAAAATACAAAGATAAGAGTCGTAACCAATCGAAAAAAAGATGAATTGTTGGTCTCGTTATAATAGAAAGGGAGAGAGGAAGAGGGAGGATTCGACCAGAGAGAAAGGCACAACAAGCTGGAACTTGAAGCCTTCTAAGTTTTTCCCTTTTTTTTCTTTGCCCTTTTAGATGTTTGATAATTGATTTACAGCCTCCCAGCCCCAAAAAGTAGACTACGCTCCACCACTGCCTTCACTGGTCGTTAGTTTGATAGCACTTGTCACCTTACTCCATTTTAGGTCATGCTTGGGACAGACTCGTCACCCCGTCACCCATGTTGTGCGTATTCCTCACCTTGCACCACATGATCTCCACCATTCTAACACTTTCACGTGTCTTGCTCCTCTATTTAGCTGCTAGCGATCGACATCCCCATTTTGATCATCACTACTCCATTTGTATCAGAATAGGTGATCCCAGATGGTAATGCGGCCTTGCAACCAAATTTATAGCCTCCTAAAGCTTGCAGGTCCTTATGTTCTACATCATCCCACTCCATTATTACTACTTTCTCTTTAAATTTGAAGTTCTCATATATTTCATATTCCCATTGTTGATCATGATGAAAATGAGTTTTTTGGTGATTTCAACAATAGTGTGCCCATTTGTAGTAAAAACAATGGCTATCATACATTATAGATTGTTATCTCAACTATCTTAACAACAACTCACTTCTTGCACTTGATTTGTCAAGAAATCTTGGGATTAGACCATTAATTGGATCTAGTACCTAGCTATGATCACCACGTACATCTCCATTTTGCATCATCCTATTATATATGTTAATATTTTTCTTAAAACCAAAGAATATTCTTGTACTGTCATGCATGCCTAAGGATGAAGGAAATTAGTCGTCCAATGACTTACTTGCAATAATCTACAACAGTTATTCCCTTCCTACTGGGCGAGGTCTTCCAAGGAAAAAAATTTGTTCCATATTCTTGTAAGTTGTTGTATCAACCATCTTAATGACAACCATTATTTTTGTATTAAACTGAACGAGCAAATTAAGCCCGGTCGAACCATTACTTCGGCTCTAGTATTTCTTGTATTTCACATCCAGCAAATTTTTTATCTGAGCCATGCTCTTTTTTTTAAAAAAAAAACTTGCTCTTGCCGCATCTCTCTCTCGTCTAGAAGTTTCGCATTGCACTCTCTCTAGCTTGTCACAAGCTCTAACGGAGAAGAAGCCGAAAGCCAAGCAGAGAATACCCAAGGAAGGCGGCGCCAGCAACCTCAAGAAGAAGAAAAGAATTAATGAAGAAGCGACCTCAAGAAGAAGAAGAGAATGAAGAAGAGCACCGAGACTTACATGATTTTTATCTTCAAAGTCCTTAAGTAGGTGCACCCCGACATCGAAATTGGCCATGGGCATCATGAATAGCTTCATTAACGACATCTTCGAGAAGCTCGCCCAGGTGTTGTCCCGATTAGCCGGCTACAACAAGACCTCACGGGAGATCTAGACCGCCGTGCATTTGGTGCTGCTCGGTGAACTGGCTAAGCACGCCATCTCTAAAGGTACCGAGGCCGTCACCAAATTTACTAGCTCTTGAAATTGTCTCTCCCAATTTTGTGATCTACAATTTCTATTTTTCCTGGTGTTATCAGCTCTGTTTTGTCACTATAATCTGTAATGCCGTACGGAAACCAGTTGGAATTGTTTGTATTAAAGATTATTAAGGATGCTTAACATATTTATTGAGTGCAAATGGAAATGCATTTCATTTATCAATTGAAAATTGCATTCAACGAATCGAGAACAAGTGGAGCCAAACAATAGGGGAGATCTGAAATTTGATTAATATTTTTGGGGCAGATGTGTGTCTGATCTTATTCTCATCTGGGCCAAATCTGGATTTAATCAAGATTGTGTAAATGTTGGTATGCAAAAAAGACTAGCTTGGAAAATCACGTAACTGTGCATTATCTTCCTCACATCAATACAAGAACTAGCAATCGATCACATTAGAAAACCATGAATAACGGGGAAAAAACCTCAATCTTAACAATAATCAAATATGCACAAGAATCACGAAAGTTCAAGAGATGTGAGTGTGAAACCCAGATTCAGTTCCGGTGGTGAGAGAGACGTGCCGGTAGCGGAGACGTGCCGGCGGAGATGAGAGAAAAGAATGAAAATTGGTTCGTGAGCGCGCGTTGGGGAAAGGCGTTGGGGCCTTGTTTGTGTCGTCTTCTTCACATTTTCTCTTTTTCAGTTTTTTTCACCTGAATTTCATCAGTTCCATGGGCTCAAGTGAGTCTTTCTTTTTTAAATTGTCCCACCACATATGCGAGGGTACACAAAGTGTGTGCAAAATGGACTGCCCATAGAAGAACCGTTCTATCTTTAATGTCTTACATTAATTAGCACTTAAAATTTAGCACTTAAAATGACTCCATAACAACACTACACTTGTCTAATATTAACCCAACTATATAAACATGTAAGAAAATGACTAAAATAGACACAACAATGGCATTAATTTTAACATTTTAGGTAGTAATGTTGTCGCGCCATAATAGGGTTATTGTTCAACCTCTCCAACCAACTTTACTCTTTTAATTATTGCAAATCTGGTCCTTAAAAAAACGTTCAAAAGATCTGATTTAAACCTTTTCAGATTCTATCTTCCTTTTTAGATACTGATTTTGAGACGTAGATCTCACGTAATATAGCACGTATCCACAGTTTCGTACATCAGACATTTAAAAAATAGTCCTCATTTCACACATGGTTGTTGTATAAAAGTTATTAAAAGGAGTTATAATTATATCTTTTTCATATTGTTTCCGGATATGTTTTGATTGAGGTTTTACATATATTGTGGGTTTACTCACGCACATCCTCAAAGACTCGTAGTGGAAGGAAATAGCTTTTATACAAAATATATAAATAAATAATGGCCGGCGGAAAATTTAAACTACTGTTTAGGGTATACGTACATGCACATCACTACAAAAAGTCTTGCTTTTTGTAGCGGAAAAAAGTCGGCTCAACAAGTCCTAAAATCGCCCAAAATGCATTTCAAACGAGTTTTTGAAGTGGTCACAAAAAGGCAGTAATTATAATTATATATGGGGTATCATTAATATTTTCAAATAAAAACCAGGTAAATAGTGGAGAAAGAAGATCTATTTGGATTTGATTTCAAAGATCCATTAATTGTTCAATTACTTAACTTAAAACGAAATGGCACTATTTGAAAGTTTATAAGTATAGAGGAGAAGACAACCACACGAGCTCAAAAAAATTAACAGAATGAAGACCTCATGCCGTCAGCCGCCTTCAATCCCAATCATACTTGCAACCATTTTGTTCTCAATTTCATCATGATGTCTGAATTCGAAGCAAGTTAATCTACACAAGTTTTTACAAAGCCTTTCAAATAAATCTCCACCATGCCACCCAATCTCCCAGGCCATCTACACCCCCAACAACGCCTCTTTTCTCTCAGTTTTGAACTCTTGTATTAAAAACCGCAGGTTTGTTACATCTGCAACCCCAAAACCCCTCGCTATTATAGTTGCCAAACACATTTCTCACATCCAAGTAACTGTTATTTGTGCACAACGTTATGACTTGGAAATGAGAATTCGAAGCGGTGGCCATCATGATGATGAGGCCGGTCTTTCATATCTATCCATTTCTAGTCCTTGACATGTTCAAGTTTCATGCTCTAGACATTGACATAGCATCCGAGACTGCATGGGTTCAAGCCGGCACCACTCTTGGCAAACTTTATTACAGAATCGCTGAGAAAAGTAAAGTCCATGCTTTCCCTGCTGGGATCTGTCCTGGCATAGGCACGGGTGGACACTTTTCTGGAGGTGGATTTGGAAACTTGATGCGAAAGTATGGCCTCTCGGTTGATAACATAATCGATGCGCAAATAGTCACTGTCAATGGATCGATCCTCGATAGAAAATCCATGGGAGAGGATGTGTTTTGGGCCATTAGAGGAGGTGATGGAGGAAGTTTTGGAGTCATTCTTTCGTGGACGATAAAGTTCGTACGAGTTCCATCCATGGTGACAGTGTTCAACATTAAAAGAACATTGGAATAGAATGCAACAGATGTTGTTTATCATTGGCAACATGTTGCAAATAAACTAGCGAAAGACCTCTTCATAAGGGCAATGCTACAAGCAGTGAATAGAAGTCAAAAAGGCAAGAAGACGGTGCAAGTTTCTTTCAATGGACACTTTTTGGGAAAATCTAAAACCCTTATCCCTTTGATGAATGTGAGGTTTCCCGAACAAAGATTGCAGAAGGATGACTGCTGTGAAATGACATGGATTGAGTCCACTCTTTTCTAGGAAGATTTCCCCATCGGAACTTGAGAAGGTTTTGAGGAGATGAATATTTGATTCTCATTAATTTACAAAAGAATACAAGTGAGGTTTAAATACGTACTCGAGTAACAGAATTGTTGTAGACAAAATAGTAAGCGGCTGATATGCACGCTGCTGTACAGAGAATATTTGCAGAGTTTGTTACAACAGACACCTTGCCAGAGCACTACACAATATATTCATCATAACAGAATCAGCACACAGCAAACCTAGTAATCTACATTACTCCTGATCGTTCTAGAAGCTCGGCTGCTGAGTTGGAAGTTGATCGAGGAGTTGCTTTTGAGCTGGAGGTGAGAGTGGTATGCTCAATACGCCCCGGCGAGCCGATCGGTGTGTCAACAACTGTGAGGCTCGTTCTTAACAGATGAAGCTGAGATGAGACTATTGGCTTTGTCAGAATGTCAGGTAATTGCTCCTTTGATGGAAGAAATGCAACCTGGAGGCTTTTTGCAGCTACACGATCACAAACAAAATGGGAGTCTATTTCCATGTGTTTGGTGCGGGAATGAAGTACGGGATTAACGGAAAGATATGTTGCACCAAGATTATCACACCAAAGTAATGGAGGTTTCGGAAGAAAAACATGAAGCTCTTTGAGGAGAGATTGAATTCAAATCAGTTCAGCTATTGTGTTTGCAAAAGATTTATATTCAGCCTCAGTACTTGAGCGAACAACAATGCGTTGCTTGCAAGAGCTCCAAGAAATTAAATTTTGACCAAGAAAAATACAATAACCACCGGTGGAGCGGCGATCATCTGGGCAACCTGCCCAATATGCATCGAAAAAGGCTTGAAGCTGGAGGGTTGAGGATTTGTGGATGAGAAGTCTGAAATTTATTATTTGCTTGAGATATCTGAGAAGTCTTTTGACATCTTGCTAATGAGAGTGTTTCAGATTGTGTATAAATTGACAAATTTTATTGACCGAGAAAGCAATATCAGGACGAGTCAAAGAGAGGTATTGGAAACCTCCAACAACACTTCTATAAAGTGTTGGATCAGAGAAAGAAGGTGTATCTGAAATTGAAAGATGACTTGAAGCTGCCATTGGAGAAGTCACCCCATTGGCAGTAAGCATGTTAGTCCTGGATAACATGTCACGAATGTATTTCCTTTGTGATAGGTGAATCCCATCAGACAGATAAGTGATTTCAACTCCAAGGAAAAAAGACAATTTTCCTAAATCTTTAATGGGAAAAATCGAAGCAAGAAAAGCAACGAGATGATCAATTTGTGATGGATGAGAGCTGATAACAACTATGTGATCAACATAGATTAAAACAAAAATTGTAATGGACTGAGAGAGGTAAACAAACAAAGATGGGTCTGATTTTGATGGAGTAAAACCATATTGACACAAACATGAACTGAGCTGTGCAAACCAAGCTCTAGGAGCTTGCTTAAGGCCATAGATGGCCTTTAGTAAGCAACAAACATAACCTGGGTCGTCTGGATGAATGAAACCCATGGGTTGAGCCATATACACGGTTTCAATGAGGTCTCCATGAAGAAAGGCATTTTGAATGTCTAGTTGACAAAGTGGCCAACCATGGGAGACAGCTAGGGATAGTACAAGCCGAATGGTTGTAGGTTTTACAACAGGACTAAAAGTTTCAGAGTAATCAATACCTTCCTGTTGGTGAAACCCTTTGGCAACAAGTCGTGCCTTCCGTCGTTCTATGGTACCGTCGACTCTGTGCTTCATGCGAACTACCCACCTGCAACCAACGATGTTAGAGGAGGGGGGAGAGGGAAGAAGAGTCCAGGTATGACTCTGAATAAGTGCCTGAAATTCTGTGGACATGGCATTACGCCATTCTGGAAAACGAGAAGCAATAGTGTATGAAGTTGGTTCTTCTGGATTTCAAGAGAGGTGCTAAGGCATTGACGAGTGGGTGGGTAAGGTATAAGGCCATATGTGAAGAGTTTAGGTCTGGAGGAGTCAGTTTTGGATCTGGTAATAATGGGTGATCTCGGTGGAGGAAGGGAAGGTGCAGAGGAAGTTTCGGGAGAATGGTTTATCGAGGAAGACAAGTCAGAGGAGGATAAGTTAGGGGAATTGGTGGGTGAGGGTGACGGTGATGAAGTTGGAATTAGTGGAGGGGCTGGACTTAGTGGAGAGGAAGTTGGGCTTGGGGAAGAAAGAGAGGGTTATGGGCCAAGAATAGGTTCGGTGAGAGACGAAAGAAGGGCACTAAGGAGCATCTAATCTGTGCGACGCCACTGAAGGTAAGCTGGGTTTGGCTGGGGTGGGGAAGAGAGTGACGAAGAGGGAGAAGAACTTGGAAGTACTGGAGAAGGAGGGGGAGAGGAGCCATCGATGAAGTGATAGAGTTCTTGGCCATGGAGATAGGGAATGATTTGGGCTTGCCAAAGGAGGTAATTGTCTAAGCTTAACTTGACAAAAACAAGATGAGAGAAGTTGCTGGAATGAAGGAGGGTGGGGGAAGAATTTTTTTTAGAGGCACCCCTGGAGGACGTTAGTCGTTTCTCAGCTCTAGTACCATGAGAAGGTTTTGAGGAGATGAATATTTGATTCTCATTAATTTACAAAAGAATACAAGTGAGGTTTAAATACAGACTCGAGTAACATAATTGTTGTAGACAAAATAGCAAGCGGCTCATATGCACGTTGCTATACAGAGAATATTTGTAGAGTTTTTTACAACGGACACCTTGCCAGAGCATTACACAATATATTTATCATAACAGAATCAGCACACAGCCAACCTAGTAATCTACATTACTCCTGATCCTTCTGGAAGCTTGGCTGCTGAGTTGGAAGTTGATGGAGGAGTTGCTTTTGAGCTGGAGGTGAGAGTGGTCTGCTCAATAAAACTCCCACGAAAGCTTTACTCTGGCCATCCAAGGCAGATTTCTTCTTCAAAAGCAAGTCTGATTATGTTAAGGAACCAATTCCAAAGACTAGTTTAGAATCCATATGGAAGTTATTGATTGAAATAGGGGAAAATGGATGGATGTAATGGAATCCTTATGGAGGAAGAATGAGTGACATTTTGAAATCAAAGACTCCATTCCCGCATAGGGCTGGAAACATATTCAAGATGCAACATTTCGTGCTGTGGGTGGAAGAAGGAACAAAGGCTACGAACCATTACCTTAAATTTTCAAGAACCCCGTACAAGGTGATGAGACCGTACATATCAAAGTCCCCAAGGGAGGCTTTTCTCAAC
>QEOT01000731.1:49857-109147 GCA_003123785.1 Pterocarya stenoptera
TTTTTTTTTTTAAATTTTTGATATGCTATTTCACTTCTGAGAGCATGGGAAATGAAAGACGCAAAATATTTTAAAACCTGGATCATTGTATTTCTCCATGTTTTGAGTCGAGAAATGGACTCCGAAGTAGTTGTTGGGAAATTGAAAAGAAAAGGATGCATTCTCTGTTTTTCTCAAGATCAAAACGAAGTTGTTTGGAACACTTCTTGTTGCACTAGAGTTAGTATGGTGAGAAATCTAGGGTTTTTGCTACTGGTTTTAATGTATATGTTTTTATTTTCTCTGAACATGTGGGGTTGAAAGCTATACAAGTTTTACTCAAGGTGCATTCTATTGGTTTTAATCGTGTTTGGTTTAATATTAGGAGACTGAATTATTTATATATTCATTAGGTGTTTATATCGTATGAGATGAACATTGAGGCTGTATTTACCTTATTGGTCAGTTATATTTTCCCCTAGACTAGGAATCTTGATGTTTCCATTTCTTTTTTGTGATGATGAGTGATGCTTGAGATTTTCAAGATTGAAGACCTACCTAACTTTCTTCTGTTCTGGTGCTTCGAATGCGGTTGTATCACCAGAATATGATGCTTTATTTATTTTGCCTCTGTGGGCTATGGAGTTTTGAATTGATTTAGATCTCCTCTTCCTTTCATGTAGATTCTGCATTGTCACCTACCTCCAACAAACTTGGTGGCTTGAAAACATATGTTATGTTTTGATTGTGTGCAGCCTTATGTTTTGGCTTGATGTTAACTTGCATAAGTAATATTTTTAGTAGAGAATTTACGATAAGGATTGTATATTATGTCTTTTTGTGTTAAGACTTATAATTAGTCTTGGGTAGTAGATGCTGAATAAAAAAATACTCCTAAGCTTACCAAACAAAATGTTCTGCTTCTCTTTGTTATGATAAGTTTGGGTGAGATGTCTGATCTTGGCACTTGATAATTGAGATTCTGGCATGCTTTTGCATATAGTACCTTTACTAAATAGTAGCTAGAATGTTATTGAACTTAATATAGTTGACTGTTTTTTTCCTTCCAGTTTCACAACATAGTTGGAGTCTTTGTATGTACAGATTCTTTGTCAAGTGCTTTCTTTGACATTTATGATGTTATGTTCTTTTGATTTTTTTAAAATTGCAGCCCCTTGAGTAAAAGTGTTAGAGCAGTTGGGGCTGATTTTATTGTTCCCGCAACTCAACTTAGATGTAAGCCAATGACTGACGTCTTCAAATCTATTGCGCTATTTTGCATGAATGAGTTTTACACTTTACAATTTATGCACTTTATTTTATAGCATTTATTTTGTTGAAGTACAAAGTTTTTTTTTTTTTTTTTTTAATTTCGTAGAAGAGTATATCTTGTAGTGCAAATCATGCTTGTGTTAGTTTGTTGCATGTTGAGTTTAAGTGGACTATGGGTTTAGTAATAGTATGTTCATGGGTTTCAAGAGTAATTTCAGATTTGTATCATAGTTATGTAATGGGTAGATTCAATATTTACTTCTTGGTTACACTAGTATTTTTCCAATGAGCGTAGAAATGATTTGTAATTGCATAATTATGTTTGACTTTGTTTAAATGTTACACAAATGCATTGCATTGAGATATTTCATGTTAATGTATGAAGTTTGGCTGGAGATGGATTGTATTGAAGTGTTGGGATTAAATGGAGTTGTAGTGGAGTTAAAAAGCATGATAATGATGTTTAGCACTTGTGCTTTTTTTTTTTTCCTTTTTTTTAAAACTACCTAGAAATTGTTATTTGTATTTCAATATTTTCTTTTTTGTAATATATTCTTCACATTTGTTATGTATTTTAGGTATAAGGTTGTGAGCCTATGATACTATTTTGCTTGTGTTTTTTTTTTTTTTCCTTTTTTTTAAAACTACCTAGAAATTGTTATTTGTATTTCAATATTTTCTTTTTTGTAATATATTCTTCACATTTGTTATGTATTTTAGGTATAAGGTTGTGAGCCTATGATACTATTTTGCTTGTGTTTTTTTTTTTTTTTAATTTCATAAAAGACTATTTCCGATGAGAACAAATTGCCGGAAATATTTTTTTCAAGCTAGAGAAAAGTATTTCCTGCCATATTTATTGTCTGAAATAGGCAATTCTGGCAACATCATTCGCCACAACAAACTTTTCTCGCGAGCAAGCTCCACTCGTGTGTGACACATTTTCCACGAAAATTCTATATTTCCAACGATTATCATATGCCAGAAATAATAGTATTTGGGACAGTAATTAAATTCGCAGTTACTGGCAGCATCCATTGCTAGTTATTTCTAGGGAGTCTCCTACAAGTCGAATTAATGGCAGGAAAAAATCATTTGTAGCAATAATGCTGACTATTTTGGACAAAACTTTTCGCACGAAAATGACCTTTTTGTTGTAGTGACAATCCCTTCGAGTAATTCAAGAAATAGCCCTAGATCACAGCCAAGAAATAGAAGGAAGATCAAACTAAATTGGTTGGAAACCATCGATAAAAGCATTAATTATTATAGCAATAGAGAAATCGATTGGGTTGGACCATGCAAACTTTTTTACAAGAGAGTATAATCGGACTTATTCGGCTAAGATAAACATGATTTTAGTGTGACCACTGATCAAGAGCTAAAGATTTGAAAAAACAATAGGGATAAGGTTGAATTGGAAAATAAATTAAGTGGGGTTGTGAAATGAAATTGTAGGAAGCTCAAGTGATCATGGACTGGCTGAAGAAGAAGGTGGCATCCATAATCCAACAAGTTCAATTGGCCGGTCCCACAATATTCAGAATTACATGAATATTGTCCCAATAAACACTCAAGATTACATGAATTGTCCCAATAAACACTCAAGATCATTTCATGAGTACTAACGCATTGAATCACTTGAAAGTAAAACACTAATGACTAAAGAATTGTAGAAAATAGTCTTTAAGATCTCTCTAATTGTTTGGATTCAAGACTCACCTCAACTCATCTCATCTTATCATTACAATTTTTTCAAATTCTCACACAAAATATAATAAATAATTCAACTTTTTCAAATATCAAACAATAGTAATATTAAAAAACTGGAAAGCACATCCTGAGTTTAATGGGGAAAACGGATAACTTCTTCGATTAAAGAAGGATAACCAATATTAGTGGAAAGCACACCAACTAGAGGATGAGCAGATCTGGATTTTTTAAATGCAAGATCTGTACATAATTAAGAATATCTCATTTTTAAACCTTTCATTTTGTCTTCCTATAATTACTGATTTTCTTGCCATGTGGGGCAAACAGGGTGTTCAAATTTCAGATGAAGCTAGATTTGTAGTATCAATGGCGGTACTTATGTGCATGCAGATTGCTTCTTTGCAAAATAAATCGATAATGGACGGGAAGTTTAAAATTTGGTTTAGGGACTTAAAACATGCCTACTTTTACAACAAGAAATTTTTGGTAACGTTATCATTTCCGAATAATTAAAACCTGCACGTAAGAAACTGACGCGAAGCTATTTTTTAGAAACAAATTTCAAAAATAAATTTCAAAAATTTGCATAATTGTATGTTCTATATATGCAGAAATTAAAGAAGGGAATAAAACTGACAGCTCATGTCCTAGTGTTTTTTCTCCGGATCAAATTCAAGAATAAATAAATAAATTTATTTTGTTGGATTCAGAACATTATTGCTTATAAATAACATGCAGCGAAATTGGCATTAAATGAAAATTAAGTCGACCGTTTATTTAAACACCAGCAATTGATCTGATCTTGGGAACAAGAGCTCGCAACGAAATAGCAAAGGAACTGATCTACTCCAAACAAGATGAAGGCCTCATGCCGGCCACCTTCAATCCCAATATTATTCGCGATTATTCTGTTCTCAATCTCATGTACAAATTCAGAGCAAGTTAATCTAAACATGTTTTTCCGATGCCTTTCAAATAATTCTTCAATCTTCCACCCAATCTCTGAGACCATCTACACCCCCAACAATGCCTCTTTTCTCTCAGTTTTGAACTCTCATATAAAAAACCGCAGATTTCTAACATCTGCAACCCCAAAACCGCTCACTATTATAGCTGCCAAACACCAATCTCATGTCCAAGCAACTATTGTTTGTGCAAAGCGTTATGGCTTGGAAACCAGGATTCGAAGTGGTGGCCATGACTATGAGGGCCTTTCGTACGTATCGAATACCCCTTTTCTAATCCTTGACATGTTCCATCTTCGTGCTATAGACATTGATATAGCATCTGAGACTGCATGGGTTCAGGCTGGCGCCACTCTTGGCGAGCTTTATTATAGAATCGCCAAGAAAAGCAAAGTTCATGCCTTCCCCGCCGGGGTGTGTCCTAGCCTAGGCACGGGTGGACACTTTTCTGGAGGTGGATATGGAAACCTGATGCGAAAGTATGGCCTCTCTGTAGATAATATAATCGATGCGCAGATAGTCACTGTCAATGGATCGATCCTTGAAAGAAAATCAATGGGAGAGGATGTGTTTTGGGCCATTAGAGGAGGTGGTGGAGCAAGCTTTGGAGTCATTCTTTCGTGGAAGATAAAGTTGGTACGAGTTCCATCTATGGTGACAGTGTTCAATGTTAAAAGGACATTAGAACAGAATGCAACAAATGTTGTTTATCATTGGCAACAGGTTGCGGATAAGTTACCTGAAGACCTCTTCATAAGGGTAATGCCACAAGTAGTGAATGGAAGTCATGAGGGCAAGAAGACGGTGCAAGTTTCTTTCATTGGCCACTTTCTGGGAAAATCTAAAAGACTTCTCCCTTTGATGAATGAGAGGCTTCCTGAACTAAGATTGCAGCAAAATGACTGCAGTGAAATGCCTTGGATTGAGTCTACACTTTTCTGGGCGAACTTCCCCACTGGAACTCCCACGGATGCTTTACTCAGGCCATCCAAGGCAGATTTCTTCTTCAAAAGCAAATCTGATTATGTCAAGGAACCGATTCCAAAGACTGGCTTAGAATCGATATGGAAGTTGTTGATTGAAGGAGTAAAGGTATTTATGCAATGGAATCCTTATGGAGGAAGAATGAGTGAGATATCAGAGTCAGAGACTCCATTCCCACACAGGGCTGGAAACTTATTCAAAATACAGTATTTCGTGTTGTGGGTGGAAGAAGGAATAGAGGCTTCGAACTATTATCTTAATTTTTCAAGAACCCTGTACGAGGTGATGACACCGTACGTATCGAAGTCCCCAAGGGAGGCTTTTCTCAACTATAGGGATCTTGATATCGGTATTGCAAGTTCAAGTGATAATCGTACGATTCTTAATAGCAGTGCAAGAGTGTATGGGGGTAAGTATTTCAAGGGCAATCTGGACCGGCTGTTGCGAGTGAAGGCAAGCATTGATCCCTCTAACTTCTTCAAAAATGAACAAAGCATTCCGCCTCTTCCAATCTAGCCTTAATCCTTGAGCGGTTCCCAAATCCATAGACCGGTCGAACTGGTTTGAGCAAATGAACCAATTTTAGTGGCGGCCAAGAACATTTATTTTTATGGGTGACTTACTTTCGTAATTTAATAAAAAAAAGAAAAGAATAACAGTTCTCTTCGCGTCTGTTCATCTTTCCGGCCAAGTGCATGCAGAATATTTACGTAGTTAGATTTTGAAGTTAATGAAAGAAAAAGATTATATACTAGCTGTACTAGTAGTGCAAGAAAGTCGTATATACTAGCAAGTACTCACAAGTAGAAACAGAAGAGAGATCAAACTATATGGATCGAAATCATTGATAAATAAAAGCATTATATGAAATATTGGGTTGGACCGCAATTACACAAGATTGAAAAAATATAGAGCAAAGACTCGATATATAGCCCTGCTTTCATAGTAGATTTTGGGGATGTGAGAAAATAAGTTGCATAGAAGCAAGCTTCGGTTCTAGATCGAGCTAGTTTTATTTTTCTTTATCTTTTATCTTTCTTCTTCTTTTTTTTTTTTTTTTTGTGTTTGTAGCGAGGAGAACGATATTCTAATTTTATTGATAACCTCACTTATGACGAATGAATACCGAAAGAGCTTTGTGCGTCACATTAGAATTCGAAAACCAAGCGCTTAAAAACTACTTAGAAAATATAGGGCAATAAAATTTTTCACAAATAGAAATCTATAAAAGCAAGTCAACTAATGCCTAGGATTGGGAATACCTACACGATCTAAAGCAACAAAACCAACCATATGTTTAGGACGTTGTAAAAGGAAAGAGAAACTTACCTCATTACCACTTGCACCGAATGAGACAAGACTATAAATTAAAACATTGCCCCCCCTTAAACATGATGGACTCTAAAAGAGAAACAATTTTTAAGATGCAAAATATTATCCCAAATATCAAAAAATTGCCAAGGAAGCTAAGAATTGGAATTGGAAAACTCTTCATAGGAGCTACTATGCGCTACATCCAAGTTGCACACATTACATGTCAACAGGAGCACGTTTTGAATTTTTCTTCCTCTCCCCCTTACTTTTTCTCCTCCCTCCCCCTTTCTTTCACTCTCTCCCCCCTTCCCGTTTCTTTCCTTCTTCTCCCCCCTCTGATGCGAGACCCCCCACCCACCCCGCAAAGTGCCCAACCCCTTTGCTGTGATTTGGAGTTCCCGAGCTGGGTTGCACTGTCGTTTCGAGTTCCTCCCCCGAAGCCCCAATCTCCTCTGCACTGCCGTTTTGCTGGGACTCTACATTATTTCAAATCAAAGAATCAAAGCCTTGAGCTGTTTAGAAAAAAGATATTGCAGGTAGAGTTTAATTCAAAAGAATAAAAAGAAGATGTTGTGCTTTATACAAAACATATACCCAATAGTTTACTGAGGTAAACGAACACAAAACAAATTAGCTGTAACTTTCAAAAAAAGAAAAAACATTTCTTGGGTTGCTCCAAATTCCAAAACATAGGAAGCTGACTATCAGATTCTTTCCTTTCTTTTTCTTTTTGGGTGGATCGGGGGTCAAGCTGACTACAAGTTAACAAATAGTGGCTCTCGGAAATGCTTTTTAAATCACTAACGATCTCTACTCTATACTGAGCAATCTGTTGGAAGACAGGCTGAGAGAGATCAAAATGGTATTGGGGAGGGTTGCACCACCCACCTCCATTGTTGGGAACACGGGTTCGTGCGAGAAGAATGAGGGTGGGTTTCATCGGATTCCAAACTGGAGATAAAAGGCAAACAATTCGAATTAGATCAAAATGGCATGTTTTGATTTTATTTTTATTTTTTTTAAAAAGGGAGCCATGTAGCGTGTGCAACGAGTGCATTGCTACAGTGGCTTCTATGTAGCAAACCTCATTGGAATTAAACCAAGTAACCACAAGTAGAGAGTCTGATTCCACAATAAAGTCTGACACATCCAATCGGTACCATAAAAGCAAGCCAATCAAGTTGAAAGCTTTGCAAAAGTGTTGCTCCAATGCCCAATAAACAAGCAAACCCAACAATAACAAAGTTATTGAAGGCCTCCTTAATATATATGCACCCACAACCACTAGGACTAGGATTACCTTTAGAAGAACCAACAATATTGAGATTGAGAGTTCCCAATGGGGGAGAGATCCACTTCACTAGGAAATGCCTCTTAGTTGGAAATATGAAGAGACTTAAGGACTGAAGCATTGGAATAGGACAATAAAGACTTAGGTCACATACCCTCGTTTATGATAGTTAAGAATGCAATGCACCGAGTATGCTTCTAACAATATGCAGTAATCGCAACTGGTAGTTTTTTTTTTTAGCAATACACAATGTACCAGAATATTAATCCCAAATAGAGACCTTCATTAATATTCACATACACAAAAGTCATTACATTTGTCCAACTTGTCTATAAACAAAATAACACAGTATTAGAGACAGATCTCCATAGTTACAGGTATAATGTAAAACTAAACTAAAAACCAAGCGGATCATAGCTCAGCAATAAGCTCCAAAATAAAATTCAAAAGTTGGAGGACCAACTCCATGACCAACCCAAGGTTCCTCCTCGAACTATTCAATGTCATCCAGCTAGAGGTATGCGAGTTCTCTGATCCCTAACACATCTCTACCATTCGGAGGAATGGTTGTTGAAACTACCATAGTGAGATTTATAAATTTCAACAAATAATGCTCCTAAGCTACTAATAGTATAAATAGGTATACTTGATAATAACATGACATGTATGCTTGATGCACATGGACTTGCTTATGAAAAACACAGCATGTTTGCTTACTTAAGATAGACTTGTACATAATATCTTATCCCATGGTGTAGCCATGGTGTCTTGTCCCATGGGGTTGCCACGGTGTAAACTTGAAACTTATGCTTGACTAAAAATTATTTCATGACATGCTTGCATACTTCATGACATGATGGTCATCACATGTGACATATATTCATGATTGAGATACATAATAGCATGGCATGGCATAACATGATTCAATTTAACGAGATTAAAGAAAACATGAGCATAACTTGCATGAACATTCCCACCATACATACATCAGCATATTATAAGTAAGTTAGGATCTAGCTTACAAAATTCCATGCTTAATGTAAATGAATGTAGCATAGGCTGAAATGAGACACATTCTAAGGTTATATATTCTCACTCGGTCCTTATAAAAACATAATCACTAACTTTGGGCTAAATTTTCAAATTTACCCCTTAACTTTTGAGAAATTGCAAATTAGTCCCTAAACTTAAGGAAATTGCAAATGGATCTCAAGACTTATCAAAATTTACATACATTATGTAAATTTCATCCTAAATCTAAATATGGGCTTAGAATTTTCAAAAACTAAACCCTCCCATGAGAACTCTTGGCCAATTCATATAAAGGCTAAAAACTATGATTTTGCTTGCTACTTGGTCATTTAACACACTAACATGCATAACTGAAACTGAAAACTTTCTAATATCATATTCTTATTTCTAAATTGTGCCAAGAAATCAAATCATGCATTTTATAAAAACTTAAACTCACCATTTCAAAGAATAACACAAAACATCAAGATTCGGTTAAGCCAAACCTATTCTTTGTGTTCTTGGTCTAATACTTTCATTTCTTCATGCCTATTCCTTGCTTTATGACCCCCGTTCATTGAAGACTTAAACTTCATCCCAAACCACTAAGGCAGTGTACATCAGTGTCTGCTAATAGAACTTAGTTGTCCTTCGGTCAACTCATCTGTAGGAGGCCTTCTAGTCGTGCATGGGCCCTTCATCCTGGCATAACCCACTATTGATACTCATAGGTAAATTAGTCATATTTTCTCCATTAAATACATAATAATCCTTTATATTCTTCCCTTACGCCTGCAAATCTTACAATAAGTCAACCGAATCTCCATTTTGAAATCCTCCCTCCAATTCCATTAACTCGTGAATTTTTGTTCTTCCCATACTAGTGTTCAAATTCATTGTCCATTGTAGCCGTAGGACTCTATCCGAAGATGTGACAGTCCCCACCTGCCCCATTCTTTCTCTTCTCTAATCAACCAAGGTATTTCTTGGCCTGTTTCGTATAGATCACATGACTACAACGTCGTCCATAAGTCTCCGCTCGAAGCCACGACCCAAATTGATCTGCAAGCTCTGTCCTAGTAACTCGCTAATTATCCCTTTGCTTAAATTCCTAAGTATCATGTAAGATCCATCCACATCTAAAGCACAATCGAGGCAGCTTTTCATATTTCAACAGAACCCAAACTCGGGTACCATTAACGTTGACTGTTAGACCTCTAGCAATCGGCTTTGTTAAATCAATTTCAAATTTAACATGTAGAAAATTCCCCCAACCCACACCATCATCTTTCACATCCACCTCTTCTACATGCCTATAAAACTTCCTATCTGCTTCCCAGTATCTCGATTCATGCACACTAGAGTCAAATTATGCAATGGTACCCACATCGAGGCATGTTCAAAACTCATCTTCCTTACTTGTATAAAGCCATCAAAATGTTTATTGTGAACAAGCTATTGTCAAAAATCCATGGCCTACCGTCTTCTACTCTTTGTTTATCCGCATGAGCGTCAAATGTAAAAATAAAGACATTCAGTTCGACCTCTTGGAATGTAGCCAGTTTATCTCAACCTCCACACTTTCGCCATTGTGGAAGAAATCATCACCTTACCAATCAGGCATTCTAAGCACCACTTATTGACCAAGCATTTTTCTCCTTCTGCACATCGTCTATAATCCTTCCATCTAGTTCAATCTCTATATTCTCTTCTTCTATTAACCTCAGTTGTTCTCATAGATATTTTATGCCTTCCATGTCTTCTTCCTACTACCTTCGACTACACACTAACAAGAACACCTCTCACTCCAGAAGGAGACTCGAAAGAAAAAACTTTCACACACCTCCTTTATTCTCTCAAGAGAGAAAATAGAGCGAAGACTTCTAAAATACAGAGATGTTGATTTGGGTACCAATGGGGTTGGGAATTGTAGCTACTCAAAAGCTAGTTGTAACACCCTAAACCCCCATGGATAAGAACGACATTATTTTTACGAAATCTTGGGGAACCGACGTGCTACTACTAATTTTGACTTAACAATTATTCTTCTTAACGAAGTGCCAAATACAAAAAATTACATAAATAAATAAGTCAATCTTTAGTAAATACTCAAAATCCAAAAGAGAGTCTGCAAAAGTACTTATTTAAAATCAATAAAGTCTGATGTGCTTATGAAAAATAACTTATTAAACTAAAAATTATAAAAATAAGCATAACATAAACTGTCAAGGCCTCTGCCTTACCTTTCTGGGCCAAGTCTTATCCTGCAGTCTCATCCTTATAAAGATCATCACCTTGGGTGGGTAAAATATGAAAACATATAAAAATAAGTCAAAAACTCAAGAAGCAACACATCATACAGTAAACATAATAAAAATAAGGACTCTTGAAAAAAATATGCATACTCATGGTTACATAAGTAAATAACATGAACCTTAACTTGAACTGTGCATGAAATGCATTAACTTTTCTTTCACTTGTCATAAGCCGGTATCCACTATTGACCCTTGTGAGTTAGGGCTGGCCAATCTAACTAAATTATGATTTCGCCTGTGATCGCGGGTAGTGGAGTTCATACATAAGGAAGACACACCAGCCAAGTGCACTACCAGCATGTACAACCTGCCAATGCAATATGCCTATAACATATGGTACTGTCTTCATATCATAATATAGGTCGTTACGTATCTTATTATTCACAATTCATCATAATTATACTTGTATACTTGTCATATCTTCTCTTATCATATCATAGATTTCAAATGAAACTACATCTTTCATAAAATGTCGTAATACATGTTTCCTTTCATAAATCATGATTTCTTATAAATATCTTAATGCATAACTCTTCACATAAAATCATGAATTCTCATAAATATTTTAATGCATAACTCTCACATGAAATCATGGATTTTTCATAAATACTTTAATGCATAAATTTGTACATAAAATCATAGATTTTCATAAGTATTTTGATGCATATGCCATTGCAGCTAACATGAAATA
Organism: Pterocarya stenoptera; assembly: GCA_003123785.1. Lineage (NCBI taxonomy): Eukaryota > Viridiplantae > Streptophyta > Magnoliopsida > Fagales > Juglandaceae > Pterocarya > Pterocarya stenoptera. The sequence goes on from QEOT01000731.1 coordinate 61,393, forward strand.
TATGCATAAAATCATGGCATTCATAAATTGATCATGACTTGGGTACTTAAAAATGAGCTATCAATAGAGGGTGTACATGCATAATACTTTTAAAAAAGACATGTCGTTTACCATACATAAGTGTAAGGATAATACTACTTACCTCATAGCGCTAATCTAATATTTTCTAGGTGCAACTGATTATCAAGAAAGCTTGAGGGCTATGTACGACAATGCTCGGGCAACCAAACAGTGCATAGGGACCAAACGTGGTAGTGGGTGGCACCTTCTATCGTCGGTAACGGAGGTGCAATGGCTGGTTTTGATGCTCTATTTTTGTGAGGCTAGAACAGGGCCTCTTTGGATGTGCGACGATGGTTTAGGGTTCACGGTGGAGACTTGTTGTTGTAAAGGGGTTGGTTTTCAGTGGTTCTACGACGGCGTGGTTAAACTTTACCAATCGATAACGAGTGCAAGAGTGAGATGGTTGCGCAACCGGAATGTGGGCAGTGTGTGCGTGGGGCTGGTCTGCTTGCAAAAGGGAAAACAGGGCTCCATTGGAGGTCCTCTACTTGGTTGTTGGACTTGGAAAGAGCATGCAACATTGTGGTTCCTGGACTTCACATGGGGGTGGATGGCTTAAGGCTTGGAGCATGGGTTGGTTTGAGGGAAGAAGGTGGTAGCAACGTGCTATCTTGCTTGTGGGAGAGGAAGTGCCATGTAAGTGGGCTGCTGGAGGTGCTATAGTGGCTGAGGGGAGATGGTTTGAGAAAGGGAAAGGCTACTATGCATGGGTGAGGTCTCTTGGAAGTTGTTGCGTGCTGAGCATAACAAGAGAACTAAATTAGGGTTAGAAAAAGAATGTGATACATGTACAGTGCATGGAGCTAAGTATATATATATATATAGGGAGTCAGTTGAAGAAATTTAACGTGAAGAGACTTGTAAAGTTGTAACTCTGTTGGGAGAGAATTCTATTAAGGCATGAATCCTAGTGGAAAGTGGAGATATACATGTCTTAGAATTATAGAGAAACTAGCATTGGCCTAATGAGTTTGGATTCATCTCATGGACCAATTACCAAATAAATAGATTTCACTTAGTCCATAAAATATTAAATGGTTTGAACCTAATTATCAAATCGAATAAAATTTCATAATCTATCATAAACTTTTTGGAACTGTGACCTATTCAAAGAATCAAAATTACTTGTTAAATCTCAAATGAGTTTCCAATAAATATTAACCTCAATAATTCAATAGTTTGCGGGTTATTCTAAAATGTCCCATTAAACTTAATGTAGGCCCAATAAAATTATTTGTATTTCATCTCTAATAATATTGGATCGGTCATTACACTAGTGGTTTGGTGACCAAGTATTTTAAGGGAAATTTCGACTGGTTGGTACAAGACTTTGGTAGATCCAGATAACTTCTTTCAATATGAACAAAGCATCCCTTCTCTTGCACCATGGACAAATGTACACGTAGGATAAAGCTTGCTTCAAATGCCTCTAATGATTAGTTTACGAAATATGCAAAATAATGTCATGTAAAGTATGATCCATTTTAATATTCACAATGCTTATGTTTTGTGATAATAATTTAATCTAACTATCATAATTTTAATCTTAAACTATTAATAGGCTTAAATGATTAGATCTTTTTTTTTTTTTTTATAACCAAACAATCATTCATTCATAAAATCTCAATACAAATTGTTTTGATCAATCCAAAGAGAATGATCAACAAAAGTAGGAATATGCTCCAACCACACACACATATTGTCAACCTTCCAAGCATAACGAGCTAATCTATGTGCAACCTCATTTCTCATTCGGTGCACATGTTGGATTTCAACCTCCTGAAAAAGGTGTAGTAGACTCTTTGCATCCTTAATAAGATTATCATCTGATGGCAAGAACTCTTGGTCCTCTTTAAGCTCTTGAATCGTCATAAGACAATCACTTTCAACTAAAAGTTTTGAAAAACCCAAATAGGCACTCAGCTGTAGGCCCCGAAGTAAGGCCGGTAATTCGATGGTAGCCAGATTCTTGACCTCATTTTCTATCTTACTTGCAGCCAACACTAGTTTGCCTTTGTCATCTCAAAGTACCACACCCACACCGGCTTTCCTCAGATTTGAAAACATGGCGCCATCAACATTCAACTTAAGAAAGCCGCTTGGAGAAGGATTACAGTCGCATATTCTTTTAGTATTGTTAGCTGGGGTGCTTCTAAGATCAATAAAAAAAATTTGTATAGACAGAGTGTGGTTAATAACCTGAGCTGGCTGAAACAAAATTTGTTCCAATTGCATCTTATTACGTCTGAACCACAAGCCCCAAGTTATAAAAAAAGAAACATGGTAAAGTTTGAGTTAGTACATTTATCCAGAATAAAATGAATCACATCTAGAAAATCCATAGTTGAATTCAGCTGCTGTAAAATGGGCACATAGTTCTTCCATAAGTTTCCAAGAGATGGACAAGAGACTAAGGCATGATGATCATCTTCTAGAGATGACTTACAAAAACAACATCTATTCTCCACCTCAATTCTCTTCTTTCTCATATGACTCAAAGTTGGCAGTATGTCTTTGCATGCTTTCCATGCAAAGATTTGGATTTTCTTGGAAACTTACAACTTCCATAACATTTTCCATAGCTTCTTTTGGGTTGGAGCATTCAAACTTTCTCCAACATTACTATTACTATGGTCTTGGATCATTCTGTAAGCACTTTTAACACTGAAATTCTCATTTTGTTCTTTTGTCCATATCCATTTATCCTCATATGGATTGGATGAAATCTGTATTTTCATAATATTAGCAGCTACAATAGGGCTAAAGAGTGATCTAATATGATCTACTTTCCACCCTCTAGTTTCTGAGTCAATGAGTGTATTAACTTTATCTTCCAACTGAGTATCTTCCCTAAATACCATCTCCTGACATAAAGCCTTATGCCCGAGAATCCATACATCTTTCCATATCTTAATGTTCTCTCATGTTCCTACTCTCCATCTACATCCCTGCATCACCCATTGTTTAGCTTCCCATATCCCTCTCCAAGTATAAGAGGGATTTGGACCTAGCTTAGACTCAGAAAAAAACCCATGTGGAAAGTATTTTGCTTTAAAAATTTGGTGTAAGAAGGATCTCTGCGTTTGGAGAATTCTCCATCCTTGCTTTGCCAGTAGAGCCATATTGAAAAGCTGTAAATCCTTGAAGCCCATCCCTACTTTGAACTTAGATTGACACATGCGGTTCCAACTCATCCAATGCAGTTTTTTTTTAGTATCTCTTTGTCCCCACTAGAATCTGGACATCATTCTCTCCAACTCTCAGCAAAAGCTAGCTGGTATTTTAAACCAGCTCATAGTGTATATGAGTATAGATAAGGCAACAACTTTGAGAAGCACTTCTCTTCCCCCTTGTGACAACAATTGTTCTTTTCAGCTTTGCAATTTATTCCACACTCTATTCTTGATTTTAGCAAAGACCCTTGATTTTGATCATCCTACCATGTTAGGTAAGCCTAGATACTTTTCATATTGCTAGAAAGAGCTCACATCCCACAAACTAAGGAGTTCTCTTTGACTATCCTCTCTCACATTTCATGAAAAAAGCCATAGATAAACTGAATGTTTCTTGTTGTGCTAACATTAGCCTTATAGAAAATGATGCTATCATCGGCAAAAAGAAGATGATTAATCTTGGGGGCTCCTCTACAAACTCACACCCCCCCTGATTGTGTTATCCCTTTCAACAGACTTTAAAATACCAATTAATCTCTCAGTCCATAGGAGGAAAATGTAAGGGCATAAGGGATCCCCTTGCCGTATCCCTCTACTAGGGGAGATAGGACCATATGGTAAACCATTCACCAAAACTGAAAAGAAACAGTACTGACACACTCCATGATCTACTTCACAAGGCTGCTAGCAAAACCCATTTTCAGCAGTCTTCTCTAAAAAGCCCCATTCCACTCTCTAGTGAGCTTTGCTCATATCCAACTTCAAGGACATGTACCCTGTTTTACCTTTTCTCTTGTTTGTCAAGTAGTACACAAGTTCATAAGTCACTAACATGTTATCAGTTATTAACCTCCCAGACACGAAGGCTCCTTGTGATTCAGAAATAATATAAGGCAATATCCTTTTTAGTCTATTGGCAATAACCTTAGAAACCAATTTATAAATCACATTACAAAGGCTAATAGGACGAAAATCAGCGACCATCTCACAATGTTTCTTCTTAGGGATCAAACAAATCAGTGTATGGTTGAGGTCAGAAGGTAGCACACCTAAGTTTAGTGTCTGAAGCACTGCTGAGGTAACTAAGTTTCCAATTACATGCCAGTATCTTTTATAGAAGATTGGTAACATCCCATCTAGGCCAGGTGCCTTGGTGGGGTGCATTTGTTTCAGTGCAGCTTCAACTTCTTCAATAGTGTAGTTTTTAGTAAGGTCCCTATTCATTTTCATTGGTGACCCTTGGTTCTATGTGCTCCAAGTTATTCAAATGGTCTCTCTGTTCAGAAGCAGTAAAAAGGGGTCGAAAGTAATCGATAATGAGTCCATTCCTTTGATCTCCCTCATACCATAAACCTCTGTCATCTTTCAATCTTGTAATGAAATTTTTTTTCCTTCTCTAAGATGCTTTAGAGTCGAAATATTTTGCATTTTAATCACCTTCCTAAAGCCAATGCATCTTAGATCTCTGCTTCCACATCACTTCCTCCTTTCAAGCTAGATCTAAACCTCTTCTTTGGCAGCAGTTATTCTTGCAGGGTCCAACTGGTATAGATCCATTTCATGCAGCTGCTATAATCTCTGTCTTGCATTGCTCAAATGTTGCCTTACTTTGCCAAAACTAGCCTTATTCCACACTGCCAATTGTTCACTACAACCTTTAATCAAACTCATAACTTCCACCATGTTATCATCACCAACCATCCTATCCCACACATCCTTAATTATCTGATCACACATTTCCTCCCCTACCCACATTGCCTCAAACCTGAATGGTTTTTTCTTCCTCCACAGAGAAACAGTCAGTTGAGTCTCAAACCATATTGGTAAATGGTCTGAGTAAGCTATAATCCCATGTGTAACCATAGCCTATGGAAACAATTGGTTCAGTTGGTAGTTCCCTAAGAACCTATCAAATATTTCACTAATTACCCCATCACCACCTCGCCCATTGCTCCAAGTAAAGTTTGGACCTCTATAACCCATATCACGCAAAGAACAATCCTGAAGTACTTCTCTAAATTCCACCATTTGTGTTTCAAGTCGTGCTCTACCACCTCTTTTCTCGGTGAGTAAAAGGATCTCATTAAAATCCTCACCTAACAGCTAAGGATTTTCTTCCCCCCGATTAAGGGATCTAATCAAGTTCCAAGTTTGAGCTCGATTAGTAGTATCAAGGTTCCCATAAATTCCCGTGAAAAACCATTCATTAGACAGATCATCTCTAATCATAGAATCAATATGACATCTAGAGAACGACTTAATAGACAAATTTGTCCGCAATCCACCGAGAAATAGTTAACAAAACCAAATCTAAACTAACAGTGTTCCAGAGCTCATGCTTTCAATTTCGTCTCCTGGAGGAACACTAGGTCGGGATCTTCCCTCTTGAGCAACTCGCAAAGGGATCGAATTCCCTGTGGCTTCCAAAGCCCACGAGAATTCCAACAAAGTATTTTCATGGTTGTCGGCAGGGCTGGGAACTAGCCTCTGCCGATAGATTGATCTGCACCTCAAATAGCCCATCCTTGTGATTGCCTTCCGTTAGAAGCTGCTTCGGTTTCTTCCCACACAGTGTTGCCTCTTCCTCCTCTATTCTTCAAAATTTCCTCTTCTCAACAGTAGCCTGGTTTTTCTATCCCACTTGACTAACTGTGATTGAGTTTGGCTTCCTTTTCCATTTACGTGGGCCTGTAGAGTTCATATAGATAATTGGGTCATTGTTGACCACCAAAGCATCTGGCCTAGTGCATCGTTGCTCGACATCCAGTCCCACATCTTCCTGATCCTGGCCCACCAAAGCATCCGGCCCCTCATCACCAACCTCCATTCGTAAATCCTCTCTTCATGCACAAGTGGGTGCTTTATGAATAGCTTCCTGTGAACCCCGCGAAAATTCTTTATGTCTTTCTCGACATTGTCCTGTATCTTCTCCATGCTTTACGCCTGGTCTAACGGGGAGTGCTTGACATGATTCCTGGTTTTGCTTTGTGACCAACTGACCACCAGGTGGTGATCGGGCACCCCTTTCCAGTGACTGTTGCCGGCGAGTCATGTGAGTAGCTCCAATCATATTTTCCCCAGCTCTGCGTCCTCTACCCTTGCCACGCAACCATTGGCCAAATGGATAGTTTCCATCCTTCTCAGGAGCTTTTAAAGCATGTTCACAATCCCTGAGGCCATGTCCCAGTTTACCACAGTTGTAACAAAAGTCCAGCAGTCTTTATAAGAAAACCGAACCCAATATGGCACACTAGATCCAATACACAACTTCTTCCCTCGTAATAGAGGTTTGGTAATGTCCATGATCACTCGAACTCTAGTAAATTCGCCCCAAGCCATTTCTCCCTCAAGAAGATCCACTTCCTCCACCCTTCCAATTGCATTTCCCAAAAGCTTACCAATATACTCGTTACGGGCCATTAAAAGTAAGTCATGAATCCTAACCCAGAAAGAAGCCTTAGTCAACTGTATCTGGTGCACTTGTTGGGAGCCATCAAAATTTTTAACCAACACTAGTTGCTTGTTGAAAGACCATAGCCCTTCGTGGAGGACTTTCTCTTTATCACGAACATCCTCAAATTTAGCAATAATAAATTTTGACTCCAAGTTTTGAATCTTCAGAGACCACAAGGCACCAAATTTTTTTTAAAGTTTGTTTGAAAGCTTCCCTGTTATAATGATGTGATACCCCATATTTATGTGTATTTTAATTAAATAATTACTTGATTTATTTTATAATTGGTCCTCTCGTTTTAAAATAAATATGAGTTTTGCTATATTATTTTATAATATTTTAAATTGAGAAATTATTTTTATGTGTCTTTCTTGTTGTTAATTATTGTTAATTATTTAAATTGCTCTTTAATTCAAATTAGTTTGTTTGTCAGCTTTAAAATTATTGTGTTGTTGCATTTTATTATTATTTTATTTAAGCTATTCATTGCATTTAAATTATTTTATTCGACTTACTGTTTTGAAATTCTTTTCGTTAGATCATTTTTGTGACCCAAGTTATGAGGAACCTCATTTCTTTTTTTCCTCTTTTCTTTTTCCCTCTTCTTCTTTTCTTTCTTTTCTTTGTCCCCTGCATTTCTTTCTCCCAACCCTCATGACACCCTTTCCCTCTCTTTCCCGCCGATGTGTCTTCACCTCCACCCAGCGCCGCCGTGCACCACTATCCAACGACACCATCCAGCCCATGACCTCCCCCACACTCCAACGAGTTCAGCCACCACCCCCCCCCCACGCTCCCTCTTTCTCTCTCCTAGCCGTGTATAGCTCGAGTTGGCTTAACATTCACTATGCCGCCCATTGTCGTCACTGCCCCTCCCAACCTCTTCCCCACTGGCTGGCAACCACCCCCCTGTTTCCAGCATCTCCCGCACTGTCGTTAACCGCCACGCACAACTTCAAGCCACACGACTTTTGAGCTCGCGTGCCACCGTTGCTCCACCGTTGGCCACCAGTCTTTCACCACATCACCGGTGACCTCCCACCTACCTAACCCGGCCATCCTCAGCCTCAATCTGCCATCGGTGAAGTCCATCCATCTCCATTTTCGATTAGGTATTTTGGTCTTCAACCGCTGCCTATAGCCAACCACCACCACCAGTAGCTTCACCGACATCCCTAAGCTCTTCCCTAGCAATCCTTAGTCTTCGTTTTCTCCGTTCAAAAGTTGAGTTTTTGAGACCCACGACCTTTGTCCATTTTGCACTGTTTGGATGTTGTGCCGCCACTTCTAGCACCTCCGTGATCCTTCAAAAAGTATATTATAGCAATGTAAATATTTTCTCAAAGAACTTTTGAGATTTAAATGTATTTTTACACTAAGTGATATTTACTATGAATTGGTTGGTTGCTTCAGACTGAGTTTAAGGAGTAAGGGGGTCGGTTGGATTGGAGGATGAAATTGTTGTGTAATTGGATTATGCGGAGATTTGTTAGCTGTTGGATATTTGTGTTGTGTCATATACAATGCATTTGCACCCATGTTCAAATTTGTAAATGAAAACTGAATATTTTCACATAATTGCATACATGTTCATGTGTATTTTTTAAAACTGGACTTTCATGTGAGAGATGATTTGGAGTCTGATTTTCTACTTATAATGATTCCGATATAGTTATGTTATTTAGTTTTATAAATTATAGTAAGATCCCAATAGTAAATAAGTTAAAATTTAATGTTTTAGTTGGACTTATTAAGTTGGATATTGATGAGTTTAGAAAGTGATGGTGGTGTTTTAGGAATTATAAGAATTTTAGGTTTTGAGGAATTAAAATAAGTTCTTTTAGCATCTGAGGTCTAAATATTGAAATACTTGTTTGATTGAAAATTTATGAGAATTACGTGCTTATGTTATAGGTGACGATTATTTTTTTTGTTCGGCATTTTTTAGGAGAATTCTGAAAAACTAAGAAGTCCAAATAAGTGGGGTTCCTATGCTAGATTTGCATAAAACTAAATGAACTGAGGTCGGTTTGTAAAAATGTGCATTTTGTTTTAAAAAGAAAATGTGAAAAACAACCTCAGTATATGTTTTGCATTCATTATTGAGATATGTATGAAAGAGAAAAGAAATGCTTTTGACATGAATAGTGTAGACATGAGCAATATTTAACACGTTTCTGACATATACAAAAGAGCGAATATGATATCATTGAGATTTTTTTATACATGTGATATGAAATGATTTGAATCTATTTTTGATCAAATGGAAATGATATGAATATGTTTAGCACGTACTTTGATACAATATGGATATAAAAAACCTTTGGCATACTTATTTGTTTTGATTATGATTCTGAATATGGTTCTGATATGATAATATTGGTTCACGTGTTATGGTTGGTACCAATATGATATGATATGAGTACACCCACTTTGGAAACAAAATGGTTTTTTATGTGTTCTTTCTTGTGTGCACACTCAGGACTCCAAAATTGAAAAAGAGGAAGTTTCACAATATGATACTGTCTGGTCTGTCCACCTGGGATAACACAACTCTACTACAAGGGTTAAACATGGTATATGATATAATATGATACGATATGATATGATAAGATGAAGACGTTCAGTTATGTTATGCCGAAGCGTTTTTTTTTTTTTTAAATATGAAAATTGGTCTTTGAATATGAACAATTGGTTTTTGAATATGAAAATAGTCTTTGAATATGAAAGGTATCTTTAAAAATGAACAGTTGGTCTTTGAGTATTAAAAGATTGAAAATGGAATGTTTTGTTTATGCATACTGAACTTTCTGAAAGGGCTCATGTTTACATACTAGTATATGTTCTCTACTTACTGAGTTGTTGATAACTCACACCTTATCTCCACAATATTTTTCAGATGATTTTATGGTATAGCTGTGGAGCAAGACTAGAATCGTGTATAAGGCTACTTGAGCATAGTGGATCAAGTACAAAAGTGGTATTTCGGTTATTGGAGATTTTATTCGATAGTTCTATTTTGCTCTGCTGACTTGGTATCTTGAAAGGTTGATAGGTTTATTTTGAGATTTTTGTAACGTTTAGATTAATCTTATTGGAATAGTTGATCTGAAACAGTGAGTTGTATGTGTTATTGAAAACATTGGAGTCTATAACTATATGGATGAAAAGTGATTTTAAGTGACAAGGAGTAACTCTCCGACCCCTATGGGACTAGGGTGTTACAAATGATCTTTTGATAGCAATTGAACTATCAAGCATTTTTCTCCTCTGTTAACATTATCCTGGAGCAAACTAGCCTCAACATGAATGGTTTCCTGCTCGATCTCCGTTGACGACAGATTTCCATACATTCGTTCCAACTCGTCATCCATGGCTTCGAGAGGATAGCAAAACAGAGTTTGCCTAAAGTCTATACGGGGATAGAAGGGAGAGCCTCTTCTCGTAAAGCGAAAAGGGATGCCACCATGGTATTAGTAATTAAGCTTCAATGATTAGATCTTAATGGTTGGAACTAAACGTATATATTGTAACTTTTCCTAATTTAGGGATACAAAGTGTGATAATTCCTTATTTATAAAGTTGACCCTTTTATTAATACTCCTAAGTTTTTTTAATCCTATTGTTTTGTCCCGCTGAAGCTGATATGTTGGCACTATTGTTTAGATATCTTTATGAGAAATTATATTTGCAGTCATAAGTTTACAAGCACCATGTAATCTTTTTTAAAAAAATTCAAAAAGTGAATAAATATGAGACTTACATGAAAAAAATAATTTTTTAATAGTAAACTTCATTCTTTTTCAAAAAAACTGCGCGATAGTTATACAGTACATGATTATATCTAACATTACTCTATTTTTATAGGCAATTCTCATGTCACTTGTACATAATATTCTCGGAGTTGTCATTGCTTCATAGCAAAGAAAACTATTCTCCAGAATTTATATTTTTTCTTACGTATTGGCGGTTAAAATTTTCAAGATTTTGGGAAACAAATCTAAGATCATATCACTTCGTACTATTTCATTACTATTTATTATTATTTAATAATTATTTTTAATTTTTTTTATTATTATTTACTACTTTTTTACTAACTTTTTTATTACTATTTATATCCACAAATTATATCACCTTAACATTCAAAAATAACGTTATATATTAATGAAGAGTTATCTTCAATACTCCACCTTTTGCATCCTTTTTGTTTTTAGATAAAAACCCTTAATCCATTCCATTATAAAAATGATGAGATACAAGGAGGAGAATCCTCCATAGTTACAATAAGATCAGAAATGGTAAGAGCATCCTTTGCAAGTAAATGGGCTATAAGATTTCCATTTCTCCTAACATGAGAAACATCCCATTTAGCAAACGACATTAAATAAGACCTGGCTTCACTCCAGAACATGCTGGAGCTACTCAACACTTCTCTATCTTCAACCAATGCCTTTGTGACTTGCAAGGAGTCACCCTCGAGTATGATCTGTTGCAAACCAATCTCCATTGCCAATTTTACAGCTTGTAGAGCCCCATAAGATTCAGCTAGTAAGGGATCAGGGAAAAGCTTCTTCCTATGCCTCAATGTTGCTATAATCTGACCTGGGCTGTCCCTAATTGCCACTCCAACACCAACCACGCCGTTCAGCTTGTCGATTGCCCCATCCCAATTAACCTTGAAACAATTCCCTGGGGGTGCTTGCCAAGAGTCACCTGTGGAGGAAGTTTGGTTGATGCTGTTGCTCCATTCTATAGGCTGCTCTACCAGCATGTCTAACACTGATCTTGCCTCTCTTACTACGAGGTTTGGGTGGGAGAATCCCTACTTAAAGATAAAAGAGTTCCTCCTCCACCAAATCTTCCTTGCCACCACCACAAACTCTTGAAGTTCCTCTGTACTCAGTACCATGGTTAATGAATCAAATAGCTGTATCATAGAGGTTCGAGAGATGGAACATTTTTGTAACCTTTTGGAACACTGACTCCACACATCCATGGCTGCTACACAACCCCATAATGCATGTTGGACAGTTTCCTCTTCTCTGCAGCAAATAAGGCATAGGGGTCACTCACCATTTTCTTCTTAAACAGGTTGGATTGAGTTGGGAGAGCCTCTTGGCATTCTCTTCATAGGAAGGTTTTTGTAACATCCCGTATTTTAGTATATTTTTAATGAATGATTATTTTAATTGATTTAAGGATTTGTATCTTGTTTTAAAATTATGGGAGTTTTTAAATATTATTTTATAATATTTTAAGTTGTGAAAATTAATTTCTTATGTGTTTTCTCAGTGTTATTTATTGTTTTGTATTTAAAGAGATCTTTAATTTAAATTGGGTTGTTTTTGGAATTTAAAATTATTTATTTTATACGTTTTCTTGATATTAATTATTGTTGCGCATTTAAATTGATATTTAATTTACATTAGTTAGATTATGGGTTTTAAAATTATTATTGTTTTAATTAAACATTTCACTGCGTTTGAATTATTTTATTTAAGTAGTAGTTTTAAAATCTTCTTCGTTGGATCATTTCGAAACCCAAGATGAAGTCTGGATCTCTCTTTTTTCCTTCCTCTTTTCTTCTTTCTTCCCTTTTTCTTTCTTTTTCTTCCTCTCCCGCGTACGCTCTCTCTCTCCCAGCCCGACCCTCTCTCTCTCCTCTCCCCCCATGCTCTCGGTTCTTCTCCTCCCTGCACCACTGCCGGCCACCCGTGTGCCTCACCGCTGGCACCACTCGGTCCCCCAGCCACCGACAAGCAACCCCCTTCATTTTCAGGCCGCCCCTTGCCGCCATTAGCCGCCGTGGACCGTGCGAAGCTGTGGGCTTCTTTTCGTTCCACCGCCGCCGTCCGGCCACAATTGGCCACCATTTCTTCACCAATCCTTCACCTGCCCAATACCAAGCTTTTTGACCCAAACCCGGCCCCGATCCGTCACCAGTGAAGCTCAACCGAGCTCACATCCGATTTAGCCTTTCCGGCCATCTACCGCCATTTCGGCCACCACCCACGGCCAAAGGCCACCACCATTAGCTTCACCACCTCTCATAGGCCCTACCCTACCGTTCCCAAGTCTTCGTTTGACCCCGGGTAAATTTTGGGTTCACTGTGTTTTCGGTCACTGTGTTTTTACACTGTGAAGTTTTGGTTTTTGTGATTTCCAGCTCTTCCGTGATCCTCCGAAAATATTTTCATAGTGCTGTAAGTATTTCCTAAACAATCTTTTGAGATTTAAATATATTTTTGCTCTAATTATTTATACTGTGATCTGGTTGGTACCGGACTGAGTCCGAGGAGAATTTGGGGGTGGATGGATTGAGGACGGAGAATTTATGCTTCGGTTATGTCGGGTTTTGATTGGTTGTTGGTTGTGGTTATTGTGAGTTGGTGCATTGCATATTGCAAGCATGTTCATGTTTGTAAAATGAAAACTGAGTTTTCGTGTAATTGCATTCATGATCATATGGTTATTTTGAAAAGTGGATTTTCATGTGAAAATGGATTTGTGGGTGTGTGTGTATCACGACCCCAAGCCGAGATGGGGCATTATCTCGGTGGAGCTCCTCTGGTCACTCGGGAGCAGAATATATTGAGTGACGTCCCCTGGGTTGTCGCCGGGTGACAACGGGATCAGACGTTGGACGTGCCGACTCCATGGCCCTTCTGCTGGCGGGGGCTAGAGGATGACCTGGCCACAAACGCACCGGGTGCGGAACTGGGCATCGCTCGTAAATTAGCCAGGACGTGCGGATGGTCCATAGGGGAGACCATGGTGCATATGAATTAAGGGATAAATGGAAAATGGCTGTTTTCTGGGAAAATAGCGTGAGTTGATTTTGTGTGTCATTTTCTGGGAAAATGACGGATTAATGTTTTCGGGCCAAAACGTGATTTTTGGCGTGTGTTACATTTATTGCATACTGCATCATGGGCATGCATGATTAGTTGCTTAAATATGTTTTTATTTCAGGATTGGTTAGGTTATAAGTTACCTGTGGTACCATTTAATGGTACTGCAGATTTTGATTATGATGATGCAGGTGCCGAGCTTGAGGATTTGGCTCCGCCAGAGGAGTGATCTGGGATTCTCGGGTTATGTTTCTATTTTCTGCTTTTGTATATTTTATGGGACATTTGGCTTATGTTTTAAACGCTTTGTATTTGGATATCTGTATTAAATTCAAATTCTGGTACTATAGACTTAATTATTATTATTCGCTGCGTATTTATTTTGTACACGGTTTATTTGTTGCACACACTTGGCACTTGTTCGTTGGGATGTGTGACCGTGTGTCATCATCCTAACGTCACGATTCCCAAGGCTTTTTGTAAGTGGGAGTCGGGGCGTCACAGGTGGTATCAGAGCAGTTCGGCTCTGGGTAAAACCACATGTCCATTAGGTGGAGAACCAGAAAATTTTAAAAGTTGTGATTTAAAATTATCTTGATTTGACGTATATTATTTTAATGGTTTTTTTAAAATTTATTATTTGTTGTTGTTTTTATTGGTTTCATCTATTTGGTTGTATGCTATTTTATTTTAATTGTTTTATTTTATGGACAGTTATTTTATTTGTTTTAATTAGTTATTGTGTACTTCTTCATGGTTTTATTAATTTTGTTGTATGTTATTTTATTTATGGTTTTATTTTATTTGAGAGATTTTCGTTTTGTTTTAGTTTTATTTTGTTTGAGGTATGTTACTTTAATTGTTTTAATTTATTATATATTGTTATACTTAGTTGGTTTCATTCTATTCTATTTTATTTTATGTTGTATTAATTTAATTAATTTGGGTGTTGCTTTTGCTCTAATTTACATTTTTTCTGAAGATTTAAGTGGGTTAAGGGTTACGTTATGGCAGGAAGATGGTACGACCGTAGATACCATTGCTAGGCTTGAACATTTAGTGTAGTTGGCCTGAACTCTTAGCGATTGGTTGTTTTAATATTGAGACTCGAGAATGGCATAGTCTAGGTGAATTTTATGGAGTAGGAACTCAAGTCACAGCTGAGTTGGGGATAGTTTTAGTTCGCTTAGGCTAATGAGGTCTTAGTTTTATAGAATTATGTGTTGAGTCATTGGAATAGGTGGTTGTAAGTTCAACGAACTTTGAGGATAGAATTATGAGGAGTTATCTAGGGTTTGGGGCCCTACAGTTCTTAGGAAATAAGTTTATGGGATTGAAGGTGGTAGGTTCAACAAGTATTTGTGGGATTTATTAAATTGGAAGTTTTAGATCTTGCCGACTTTGATAAGTTGTCTTTGATAAGCAGTTGACAACATTTGAGATTTTAGAATTTTGTAAGCTTTATAAGGTGAATGCTTTAGATTTAAGGTCATCTATCTTGAGGATTTCGGGGAATGATTCTTATCTTGTTTGAGGTTTTAGAATTGCAGAGTTAAAGGACTGATTCGTAATAAGATTTAAGTTTTTAATTCTGCAGGCTTGGTGTGCTAGTTTGATTTATTTTGGAGATTGATTAGTTGGTGACCATTAAATGGAGTTGGTCAGAGTTGGGTTAATGATATAAGGATTTTCAATGTGAGTACTTCTTTGAGGATTGAAGGTATTGATCTAGTGTGTGTATTTTCTGAGGATTGTAGATGTCGATCTAGTTCGGAACATGATTGTTATTAGCTCGAGATTTTAGTGGCAAGTTTTAGGATTAATCCATATAAAGTTTAAGGATAATAGATGGTGGGGATCTAGGAAAAAGATTCTTGTTATTTTTCGAGGATATAGGTCCAGATGATGGAAATGATAATGATGAACCACTTGCACGTTTGGAGGATTTTTGGTTTCGACTAAGAGTGCATGAGATCAATGCGTAGTAGTGGTGAGTGTGTATGGATTTCGGAGACTATATGTTGTAATCGCATTTTTGTTGGAAGAAATGGCTTTGGTAGGTGTTAAAGAGGAGATGGCATGATAGTATTAGGTTCAGGAGACCTTGGCTTTGAGTCTTTGAGGAGTTGATTGAAAGGTACAATCGAAGCAGGTTAAACAATGGAATGATGGTTGGCAATAATTGTGGTGATTAACTTCAGGACTTAATTTTGACTTGAGGTTACATAGGAATTTAAAATTTTTTAGACTATACTTTCTTCTGGAAACGAAGCGTCAAGTTGGGTGAGTTAAGGACATTGTTATTTAACTTGAAAGAGATTGATGGGTTGCCATGTATGGTGTTAAAATCTTGGAAGTTGAAGCTGAGGAATCAACTGTGGATAGCATAATCAAGTATGGGAGTTAATAAAGCGTAAATACCTATGAGTGGGTTGCAATAGTTTTTGGTGGATTGAAGGGTTGATCAGTATGACTTGCCTTGAGGTTTCTAGTGATGTGCTATGGAAGGAGTTAGTTGTGTTAGTACTAGTTTATAGGAGTAGAAGTAAGTGGGCGAATTACCTTGAAGGTTTCGGTAATGTTATGGTGAAGGCAATAGTAGTTCGTAGTGAGTTTAGTCACCGTTAGAGTAGATGATATTCAGATTTTAGGTGATGAGCTTTCGAGTTTAGATTGTCGGGTAGAAGTTTATAGGCGCTCTTACTGGTTGGCCGGGTTGGATTTGAGCCTTTTAGGGTATGATCCTTATCCTAAGATGAGCGGGTGTTTTTGGGGTGATGTTACTTGTTTTCAATTGGGATGCTGAGGTTGATTAATATTGATTTTCTGTTAATGATCATGGACATATTTTGTGGATGATTAATTTTGATTAAGGCATTATGAGTTAATTGAGGAATTTGTGTGATAATTCATAATTTTGGAAGAGGGTATTTTCTACCAATTGTCGTAAGAGTTTCTGGGTTAGTAGATTTGGAGCTATCTTATACTCAATGGTGTTATTCTATGAGGACATAAATTTTATGTAGGTGGTAAATTATCAGAGTGCGCAGCAGGAGCGTGATATTTTTGGTTGTGATTAGGAGTTCAATTTGTGTCGATTTTGAGGAATTAGTAGAGATTTGAATTTTTGAGCTGATACTTGTATTTGGAGATTAATCTTTTGGTTATACAAATTTTGTTATTGATGGTTAACTTTGGAGTGGCCATTAGGTTACCAAAGTGTAGTATACTATGGAGGTTTGGAAGTTATAGCATAGGAGTCGATTGAGGTTAGTATAGATTGTCGAATGGAGCTATTAATCATTGGGATTCCTTCGGTTTTGTTAAAGTTTTGTGGATTTGGAGATTTTGGATTACATGACTGCTCTAAGAGTTATAGACGTGATGTGCCATTGAGAGATTAGTGTGAGTAGAATGGGATTGCCTAGAAGAGTAGACTTGGAAGTGCATTTCTCATGCTTGTTGGGAGTTGTTGATGGTATGACTTTCTTAAGCATGTTCGGTGATGTATCTCATAACTGCTTTAGCGTTGATGTTTGACCTTGCAAATTTCGAGGACGAAATTTTATTTAAGGGGGGAAGAATGTAACATCCCGTATTTTAGTGTATTTTTAATGAATGATTATTTTAATTGATTTAAGGATTTGTATCTTGTTTTAAAATTATGGGAGTTTTTAAATATTATTTTATAATATTTTAAGTTGTCAAAATTAATTTCTTATGTGTTTTCTTAGTGTTATTTATTGTTTTGTATTTAAAGTGATATTTAATTTAAATTGGGTTGTTTTTGGAATTTAAAATTATTTATTTTATACTTTTTCTTGATATTAATTATTGTTGTGCGTTTAAATTGATATTTAATTTAAATTAGTTAGCTTATGGGTTTTAAAATTATTATTGTTTTAATTAAACATTTCACTGCGTTTGAATTATTTTATTTAAGTAGTAGTTTTAAAATCTTCTTCGTTGGATCATTTCGAAACCCAAGATGAAGTCTGGATCTCTCTTTTTTCCCTCCTCTTTTCTTCTTTCTTCCCTTTTTCTTTCTTTTTCTTCCTCTCCCGCGTACGCTCTCTCTCTCCCAGCCCGACCCTCTCTCTCTCCTCTCCCCCCATGCTCTCGGTTCTTCTCCTCCCTGCACCACTGCCGGCCACCCGTGTGCCTCACCGCTGGCACCACTCGGTCCCCCAGCCACAGATGAGCAACCCCCTTCATTTTCAGGCTGCCCCTTGCCGCCATTGGCCACCATTTCTTCACCACTTCTTCACCGGCCCGATACCAAGCTTTTTGACCCAAACCCGGCCCCGATCCGTCACCGGTGAAGCTCAACAGAGCTCACATCAGATTTTGCCTTTCCGGCCTTCTACCGCCATTTCGGCAGCCACCCACCGCCAAAAGCCACCACCATTAGCTTCACCACCTCCCATAGGCCCTACCCTACTGTTCCCAAGTCTTCGTTTGACCCCGGGTAAATTTTGGGTTCTCTGTGTTTTCAGTCACAGTGTCTTTACACTGTGAAGTTTCGGTTTTTTTGCTTTCCAGCTCTTCCGTGATCCTCCGAAAATATTTTCATAGCGCTGTAAGTATTGCCTAAACAATCTTTTGAGATTTAAATATATTTTTGCTCTAATTATTTATACTGTGATCCGGTTGGTACCGGACTGAGTCCGAGGAGAATTTGGGGGTAGATGGATTGAGGACGGAGAATTTATGCTTTGGTTATGTCGGGTTTTGATTGGTTGTTGGTTGCGGTTATTGTGAGTTGGTGCATTGCATATTGCAAGCATGTTCATGTTTGTAAAATGAAAACTGAGTTTTCGTGTAATTGCATTCATGATCATGTGGTTATTTTGAAAAGTGGATTTTCATGTAAAAATGGATTTGTGGGTGCGTGTGTATCACGACCCCAAGCCAAGATGAGGCATTATCTCGGTGGAGCTCCTCTGGTCACTCGGGAGCAGAATATACTGAGTGATGTCCCCTGGGTTGTCGCCGGGCGACAACGGGATCGGACGTTGGACGTGCCGACTCCGTGGCCCTTCTGCTGGCGAGGGCTAGAGGATGACCTGGCCACGAACGCACCGGGTGCGGAACTGGGCATCGCTCGTAAATTAGCCAGGACGTGCGGATGGTCCATAGGGGAGACCATGGTACATATGAATTAAGGGATAAATGGAAAATGGTTGTTTTTTGGAAAAATAGCGTGAGTTGATTTTGTGTGTCATTTTCTGGGAAAATGACGGATTAATGTTTTCGGGCCAAAATGTGATTTTTGGCGTGTGTTACATTTATTACATACTGCATCATGGGCATGCATGATTATTTGCTTAAATATGTTTTTATTTCAGGATTGGTTAGGTTATAACTTACCTGTGGTACCATTTAATGGTACTGTAGATTTTGATTATAATGATGCAGGTGCCGAGCCTGAGGATTTGGCTCTGCCGGAGGAGTGATCTGGGATCACTCGGGTTATGTTTCTATTTTCTGCTTTTGTATATTTTATGGGACATTTGGCTTATGTTTTAAACGCTTTGTATTTGGATATCTGTATTAAATTCAAATTCTGGTACTATAGACTTAATTATTATTATCCGCTGCGTATTTATTTTGTGCACTGTTTATTTGTTGCACACACTTGGCACTTGTTCGTTGAGATGTGTGACCGTGTGTCATCATCCTAACGTCACGATTCCCAAGGCTTTTTGTAAGTGGGAGTCGAGGCGTCACAGTTTTATCCCCAGGTGTGACCTGCAACTTCCAGATCTTGTTCCAAACTTCCTTAAGGCCATTGCTGGTTGAGGCTTGGCCTTGGTTTGCCATCTCCCTAGCCTTTACCAAATGGTATGCACTCCTTACTGAAAAGGAACCATCCTTAGTTCCATGCCATATAATTCTGTCCCTGGTATGCATAGCACTAACAGGAGTTTCTAAGATCAACTTAGCTTCCCTCTCCTCGAAAGTATCTTGGATCAAATCTGTTTTCCACTCCTTAGTTACATAATCTATCAATTCAGCCACCTTTGCACTTCCCTCTAAATTCTTAATTGGACTGGTGACTTTTCTTGGATTAGTTTGGTCTAGCCATTTATCTTTCCAAACAAAGATTTCAGACCCTGTGCCCACCCTCCAAAAGGAACCAGCCTCTGGAACATGCCTGGCAGCCAACAGACTTCTCCATATATATGAAGGTTTAGATCCCACCTCTGCTGTCTGAAATGTCAATGAGGGGAAATATTTGGCCTTTAACACTCTAGCTGTAAGTGAGTTTGGATCTTGGACTACTCTCCAACATTGCTTAGAGAGCATAGCATAGTTAAAGCATTCCAGGTCCCGAAATCCCAAGCCCCCTTCTGATTTAGCTTGTCCCATTCTCTTCCAAGAGATCCAGTGAATTTTATGCTCTTTATCTTGTTGGCCCCACCAGAAGTTTTGAATGACACTATTGATGGACTGAAGTAGAGTTTTTGGCAGCTTGAAAACACTCATGGTATAGGTAGGGAGAGATTGGAGAACTGCTTTTATGAAAATTTCTTTCCCTGCCTGTGATAGTGTTCTGACTTTGTGATTGCTGAGTCTTGTTCTGATGTTATCCAGAATGCTTGTGAAAGAGCTTAGTCTATTTCTCCCCACCACCGAAGGTAAACCTAAATACTTTTCATATGTCATAGCTGACCTCATCCCAGCAATAGACAGAATATATTCTTGAGTGGACCTTGCTGTGTTTTGACTGAACATTATAGAGGTTTTCTCTATGTTTAATCTTTGCCCCGATGCCATCTCATATGTTCTGAGCAAGTGGAACAACCTATCCCATTCAATTGCAGTTGCCTTGCAAAATAGAAGACTATCATCTGCAAAGAAGAGGTGGGATATTCTAATCTGGCCCCTTGCAACAGGAACCCCATGCAGCATCCTGCTATCCTCTGCTTTGTGGATTAAATTGCTCAATGCTTCAGCACATATAATGAAAAGATAGGGTGATAAAGGGTCACCTTGTCTTAGGCCTCTTGTGGGAGAGAACTCAGGTTGAGGAACACCATTCACAAGAAGAAAATAGGAGACAGTTTCTAGACACTTCATCACCAATTCCACCCATTTGCTGCAAAAACCCAGCCTGTACAGGACAGCCCTTAGGAAACACCACTCCACCCTATTGTAGGCCTTGCTCATGTCTAACTTTAGAGTCATATAGCCTTCTTTCCTTGTCATTCGGCATTTCATTGTGTGCAAAGCTTCAAAGGCAACAATTACATTATCAGTAATTAATCTACTTGGAATGAATGCAAATTGTGAAGGTGATATAATACAATGCAGCACCTTTTTTAGTCGATTTGCTATGACTTTACAAAGAGATATTGGCCTGAAATCTGTTACTTTTGAGGGAGCTTTCTTCTTTGGAATGAGGGCTATGAAGGTGCTGTTGATGCTCCCCATACTGCCATTAGAGTTAAGGATGTTCAAAACTGCATCCTTGGATAGGATAGGTGGACGACAGCCAACTTCCAGTAAAAGAAAGCACCAACGCGTACGAGGAAAGCGACAAGAAAGCTGGACCTGAAAAGCAACTGCACATGATCAGGCTTCCAAGCACCTCCATAGAGACACATAAACATAAAATGCTAAAAAACAACATAACCGCAACACTAGAGAGGCCGTGTGTGGAAGAGAATATAGGGATGAGAGATTTAGGTGAAATTTATAAAGTGGATTGAGATAAAAGGATTGAGATGAGAGTTAAAAATTGAATAAAATATTATTAAAATATTATTTTTTAATATTATTTTTATTTAAAAAATTAAAAAAATTAAATTATTTATTATATTTTATATAAAAATTTAAAAAAATTATAATAATTAAAGTAGAGGAAATAAATTAATATAAAATTCTAAACAGGCCTTATTTGAAAGAGGTAGCAGCACGTGGAGTGTCGAAATGGCTTGATTTATTTATTATTATTTTTTTTTTTTGCACTGACGTTTAAGTGGGGTTATGTGGTGGTTGTGAGACCCACACTATGAAAGCATCTGGCTCACGTGCCCAACGAAGATGCTCGGGGCTTGCTTCACGGAAAATATAACAATGAAAGGACCAAAACGAGATGGGCGGGGCATCGTTGATAATGGAAGCTAAAAGTGTGTAGATTTGAACAGCAACATTATTGTTAGAATATTACCGTACATGGAATATAGTATATATGGTAATATAATTTATTCTCCATTATATTTAGTTAATTTCTTGTGTAAATTAAATAGTATCAATTAGTATCATCGATCTATTGTTTTTACATTTTTTTCTCTAATCTCATTTACTTTTAAATACAGAGATATGTTATAAATTTAAAAATAATTGACAATAATAAAGATGTAGTGCACGTCGAAATCTCTCTCCCTCATTCTCTATTCTTCATCTCTTTTTTTTATTTTATTTTTATTTTTATCATGATATAAAAGCATGATACCCAACCCCGATATCTCCCATAGAATTATTTGTGTCCATATTCCTTCTTTTTGTTAGCAGGTGTGTTCCTTCATTTTGGTATTTACATCAAAGTTTTGAATTCTGTTCTGGTGACCGTTCTGGTTAAAGCACTAGAACAGAATATTTTGATACTGGTACGTTTCAGTTTACCATTTCGCGATACACGTTATAGAAATAAATTATATATATAATAATTATATTCTAAAATAAAACCAATACAAATTTTAAAAGCATACATACCTGATAAACTTAAAAATACTTCTCAATAGTCAATACAAGTCTTAAACACACATATTTATAAAACTCAATAAAAATATTATAAGTTATCAATCCAACTATTAAAAGAAATAACCATTCATCTTCATCAATAAGACAATAAGGATCAACATTCGAAATGATACTCAAAATATTTTCTTCAATGTCACCACCATCATCATCAACACCAAGATCAACATTATCACCGTTTTTCAAATTTAGTGAGACTAATGGCTCCCTAATACTTCACCAATCCAATTCTTCTCCATCCATAAGCTTTGATTCTTCACCTACCCATTCCTCCATAAAGTCAATGTTCTCACTCTCATGCACTTTCAAGTTATAATGAACAAATACTAGATCATTCAAATGTTTATGCTCTAATTTATTCCTCTTCTTCGAATGAATAAACTCAAATGTTCTCCAATTTCTTTGACAACCAGTTGCATTACAACATTGACTTAGTATGTGAACTGCAAACTTTTGAAGAGTTGGAACCTCATTTCCAAAATTAGTCCACCATGCAATTATAGCAAGAGTGAAATTATAAATTATTACTTAAACTAAATAAAAGAATTAAAATATAGATTCACACTATTTAACAAAGGATATTGAGGTTACCTGGACTAATTTTTACATGCTGACGGATTGCTAAAAATTGTCCAAAATCACCGTTTGCATTCTTATACAATTCAAGTTATTGAATGATCTAGTCTTGCTTATCAGGATCAAGTTCCAATTTTATAATGTAATTCATAAACCCTCTTGAAACATCTTTTTTATTTTTAAAGCAAGGGTTAAGAAAACAACATGCCGAAGGTAATGGACTATGAAGTTGTTTATCCCACATTGCATCAATGATCCTGATGAATGGCATATATGCAATAACTTTGTTCTTCAATCTTGCTTTTATATTCTCTTTGGCTCTGTCTATTGCATTATATAAGTATCTCATTGCGGGCATCTCTTCCCCATCGACAAGTCATAGTACTCGAACCAAATGCTAGCTAATTTTTACAATAAACTAACATTGAGCCCAAAACTCTCTATCTTCTAGAACAATCCCGGCTATTTCCTTTCCTATGTTGCTCTTAGAATAACTTGATACAACTCACTTATCACAAGTAAACATTTGTCTAAACTCTTTCTTAAACAAAAGTAAGCATTGGATATTTAAAAAAATTTGTAAAAAACCTTATGACTGCAGGGCAACATAAATCACGACCCTTAGTGAAGCCTTTTCTCATCAAAGCCAAAACTCAAGCATGGTTACAAATGAATTTTGTCAATAATAGGAAAATTCCAGGGATCACAAAAATTCTATAACATCAAATCTATACAATGAGCTGCACAAGGGGACCAAATGAAAAAGTCATACTTTTACTGTAACGTTTTTCCTCTAACCTTATAACTTGCATCATTGTCCGTTATGAAAAGCGCAATATTCTCAACCCCAATTTCTTGAACAACTTTATAAAAAATGTTAAATGATGTTTCAGAATCTTTGCAAAGGCCCGATGTATCAATAGACTTCAAAAACATTGTACCTTTTAGGCAATAAACTAAAAATCTAATTATTGAATGTTGCCTCTGGTTTGTCCAACCATCTGCCATTAGTGAACAAACACTCTCCCTTCAACATGTTTTAATATCTAAGAGATAATTCTGAACCTCAGTCCCATAATTTTTCAACAAATTTCCTCTCGACTCATGTAAAGAATGACCCTTGAATCCTGCCCTATGGCAGCTATGGCATCTATAATTGGTTTATAAAAATTGGATTGTGATGCATTGAAAGGTAAATTAGCATCATACCACCAATTTGCTATAACCATCTTTGTTTTGTCAATCATCTCCTTTGAACACATAGCACTCTTAATAGAAGGTTGAAATCCATGAGTTGTTCTTGAAGTGAAAAATCTATTAAATGCCCTCATTGACTTCCCACCTACTTTATCCTTCCCCTTCCCTTTTGAACCATGAATGTGTCCCACATAATGATCATCAACATCAACATATGGTAAACCTACAGGGCTTGCAATCTCTAAGTTTATTTTTCTTTTCTTCTCTTTGTTTATTTATTTATTTTTTTTTTTTCATTTCATTGACTAACTCTTTCATTTGCCATTTTATATCATCAAGGACCTTTTTACAGGCTCTACATCACCTAAAATCCCACCTAGATGATACTTCAACCTTGTGACTCCACCACCTCTAATTGTTTTGCTACAATAAATACATTGAGTACTATTTTGTGCCTCTGGCACTACGTGTGCATGGGCCCATGCTGGATCCTCTGATTTAGCAAGAGCAAGTGTCATAGATGTAGTACTATTTGATTGACAACTAGACATTTATATACTCCTAAAAAAAAAAAATTGGATCAAGTTAAAAACCAACAATAGCAAGTATACCAAAACAGACATTTATAAGTTCTTCTTCATTTCTATCGATTGTACTTATATTAGAGGTAAGTCGTCTTCTTCTACTCATCATATCAAGTGTATATTTTATCTTTTAGGTGTTGAAGCATGCTAATTTTCTAAAATTGACTTTTGATATTATTGATTTTCCTGGATTACAAGTATTTAGGCGAAATCAAATATTATAAAAAAAAATATTAGTATATCTTTCCTAACACCAATTAAGTTTAACTACGAGGCAACATTTCAAGCATCTAAATCGATCAAGGGTGCATTTAAAAGTATTTAGACAGCTCCTAGTGGAGTTCAAAGCAATCAATTATGAGGATCACCATGAAAATCAGCAAGTGCTTTCACTATTGTACCCCATACATACAATCATCCCAACACCAACAACATATAACCTTTTAGAACAATACCATGAGACAAGATGTGGTACTCTTCCAAGTTCCAAAAGGATCCCAAGATCTTCATTTTCCCAAACATATTTCCCTAACCCAGTACTCAATCATTCATGCCCACCCACCACATCACATTTTTGGACCACTTTCATATATTCTTGTACACAAATCATTAGTACTTGTTTGATCCATTAGGGATTGTTAGTCGGATAGGATTCCTTTAAAGTATTTGATGGGGTTGTAGAACTATAAAGCATATAGCTATACAAGTTTTGGAATGGTGTCGTCGCGCAAAGGACGGAGCAACAGGAGCTGTGACATTGTAGAGGCTGAGACTCACGATTCACAACGGGATGGGGTTGTCACTGTAGGCCAAGACTCACGATTCAAGATGGTGTAACAAGCGATGCGATGGAGTTGTGACTTGCGACATTGTGGAGGTGGCATCGTCGGAGTATGGACAGTGGAGATTGATGAAGGGTTTTCAACTTTTTCTCATTGAGACTCAGATGAATTCATAAGGGGAAGGGGAAAAATCAAAAAAGAAATCAGGAAAAACAGAAAAAGTAGCTAAATTACGAATATGCCATGGGATTCAACATATTTACCAAAAAAACCATCATATATACAATTTCGGACCGAAACCCTCAATCCAATTGGATTTTATCAAAAAAGAAATCAGGAAAAAGCAGAAAAAGTAACTAAATTACGAATAGGTCATGGGATTCAACATATTTACAAAAAAACCATCATATATATAATTTCGGATCAAAACCCTCAATTTGGCAGGAATTCTAAAATCCAGCCAGAATGTCCCGAAACGAGCCGAAACCACTAGAATTTAAGCCGATATGAAATATATAGCTACACAGTTTTGATTATTGTTCCGAAACATAAAATTCTTGCCATTCCGACAAGGACGAAATGATTTTCGAAACTTTGATTTACATAACACACCATGTCTAGTTTTACTAGGGGTGGGCAGCGGGGTCCCGCACCCTACTGCCCTTCCCCCGCCCTGCATTTGGCCCCCACTAGTAGGGGCGGGGGCTAGCAGGGCCCAACCAGCATTTATATATTTTATTATATAAATATATATTTTTATTTATTTATACTATACATGTTTATAAATATTTATTATTTGTACTATATATAAATATAGTTGTTGATGTCATATTTTGCACGTCCTTGGGCCAGGCCCCGGCAACTTGGGTCTTCAAAGATGGACCTCGATCGATGTTGTGTGTGAGCCCCAGGCAATGGTTCAGTGCGGTTGTACGATATTCGTTCGTACGTCCATGGCGATAAACAGTATTTAAATGTATAAAATAAATAGATGAACATACAGATTTTATGGCACTGGGCCTACATCCACGGGGGTTTGGGGAGGGGAGATTTCACTATAATAAGTTTTATTACAATCTCTCGTAGGTTCTCATTTATCACTATACAATAAAGGCTGTAAAACTATTTACTGGAGAGTCAGTTCTCTCTTGAGCTTTCTAGATGAAGATGAGGTCTCCAAGTCTGAAGAAGTTGAAGAAGCCAATCCCCAAAGTGGAGAAGTGTCCAAAAGTCCCCCATCCGTAGGTTCCCCCTATCTTCTGCCCCTCACTTGCTTTAAGTCACTTCCTCCCTTCCTCTTTCCTGACACCTTACACCTTACTTTATGCCACCTCCCTATTTTTTCTCTCCTAGCACTCCCTGCCTTAGTCCCTTCTTCTCCCCTCTCATTCCCTCAAACTTTATTTCTAATGAGTCCTCCCTCTATGGATGGGACTATGACATCCTATAGGCACGGGAAAAACCCCCCAAACAATTGTAATATGTATTAAGTAGTTTATTTTGTATAAGTTGTAGTGTAGTAAGGTGACCATTTTATAGATTATCAAGGAAATACAAAAGTCACACATTGCTTAAGTATGAGACTTATATTGTAAAGGCAATCTATTAAAGAGCTACCCTACTACACTACAACTTATACAAAATATACACTAGCAAATTAGTTTTTAAATTATAGTTATATTTACAAATTTAAATTTACAATTTGCGTATAAAATGTGTTTTTCGATCATTTTTAGACTGATAAATAATGTTTTAGCCTAATAGATTGTAGTACATTATTAAAGTGAGTGAGAGGCAAGCGAATTGCAAGTCTGCCCTACCCCCTGACATGAAAGGAGGTCCCCCCCCCCCCCCCCCCCCGGGCGGGGCGGGGGGGTATGCAAGGCCGGGGGAGCGGGGGTGAAAATAACTACCTTTGGCAAGTTCTAGTCAAAAAGAGACTTGTAAGACAAAAAATTATTACCGTGGAGTTTGGCTCGCAGTGTTAAAATTTGACTAAAGAATTAGATTTGATAGGAATATGACGAAAAGTACTTAGGAATGAATTACTTGCAAAGAAGATATATAGACTCTAGCTAGCTACAACATGCATTAACAATTTTCAATAAAGTATGTCCTGATGTGCTTAAAATTATAAACTGCAGTAAATATTAGAATAATTCATTTGTAGCCGCAGAAAGGCAATAATTATGATTACAGACGGGGTAGCTATCATTATCATTTGGGGCACCCTTCGGAAACGGTTGGGCTGAACGTCGGAGATTTCATACAAAAAGCATAATATTTTACCTCATCAACATTCCTCTTAGAAGAACATGGAGCACTTCGAGCTTGAACTCCCACCGACCCCTTACCCCCTCTCCTCTCTCTACTCTCTCCCATCCTCAATGTCTATAGTATCCGATTTTGCTTCAAATCCCAAGTCAATGCAACCCAGTTTCACTTCATTCTCAAGCTCCACTTCGAAGTGTCCCTCTTCCAAAGCTCCCATTGACAGAACTCAAAATCCCCAAATAATTACACAAACCCAGTTACCAAATTTCAACAAACGAAATGAAATAAATCCTCCTAATAACCAAAAGTCAACAATAATAATCACGAAAATTCAAAATCGGAGGCACCCACGTGAAGAATAAGGGCAAAGGAAAGGTAGTTCATGCAGGATCTGGATTAAGTTCTCCAATGCTATTTTTGAAGTGATTTATGCACTGATTTGGAGGTCTTTATGATGTATGCAAAAGCTTTCAAATCCATGTAAATCACATAATATAACTGCACCGGAGAGGGTGCATGGCCGTAGAGACCGCGCTGGAGAAGTGTTAGGAACCTACAGCGCACCATTTGAAGAAATTAGATTAAACGCACAGCTTCAATAATCGGTGCTATACGCAGCGTTTGGCATCATGAGAGAATTTCAGCTTGTTATTGTATTTTGTCTCTTTCTAATAGTTAGTTGTTAGATGTATACGTGTCAGTCTTTCATTTGTATGGTTTGTTATTCTGCATGAGTATATAAGAAGCGACTGAAGGGAGGGAGAGGCACTCTTGAACCTTTGTGAAGATTGGATTTGTGTATGGAGGTTGGAAACCCTCGAAGTTTTCCTTATCAATGCATATGAGTCTATGAGGCTCTTTATCAAACACTTTCCCTGCGTTTATTAATTCTTCTGCAATCAAACCATTACATTCCGCAGCTATCCCTATTACATCACAGCAGATTGAGTAGAAATTACAGAGGTTACAAGGAGGACCATAACAATTGGTATCTAGAGCCGACGATCCATGGAGGACAAACTATTTTTCGAGCAGCAACAAGAGGCCTTACAGCAGCAGGTAAACGCTAATGAAAAGAGTCTTCAAAGGTTTGATAACAGCTTTAACAACTTGATAGATATGATGCTTCATTGGGTGCTAAGGCAGAACAATATTACCAATCGATACGATGTTATGGAAAAATTAGTGAGATTAAAGGTTAGGAAACGGAGGTCAGTAGTTGTTGAGTGTCCTGTTGGAAATGTCACAGTTAGTGAATCCGGCTCAAAAAAATTAGAAGAAAAGAAGGAAGCAGTTACATATTTAGTTAAACAAGCACATAAATCTGCAACGCCTGAGGAAAATGGAGCAAAGGATGAAGATGTAATCGTGGAGAAAGGAAAAGAAAAGGCAGCAGCGATGGACGTCGATGAGTTTGTGGTGGCTCTTTCTGAGGATGACTCAAAGGGCTTTTCAGCTTCGTGCCATTTTGCAACAATGACCACGGATGTGGACGTGTGTGCTGTTGGCGACGTTCCAAAAGGTGACATTGAGAAAAAGGGTAGATACCAGGATTTGCTCAGAGAGAACAATGGGGTTGACGGCTTTTACATTTTCGTCGGCGGAAGCGCCTCTGTTTCCAAAGATCACGTTCAGTTGTTGGATCTCAATGGGGTTGCCAAAGTCATGGTTGTTGGTGAAGATGGTGAAGACATGCTAGCTGAAGTTGATCGAATGAAAGTTATCGATATGACGAGAGTAATGGGTAAGAATTTTTTGACTCTTCTTTTACTTGATGTATTGCTGTTGAGGGGTGTGTTAGAGCCTTTTGATAGAGGACGAGAGACCTTTGATGTATCTCTTGCTTCTACTTGCTCAAAGATTCGAAGTGGGAGTAGAACTGTGTTTGAGAAAATGGTCCGTAGGTATGTGGAATTTTGGGATGCTTTTCATGGTCTGATTAAACCAGAGGGAGAATCTATAGAGTGGGATGGTGTGAGTCATCATAAAAATCCGATGATCAGTCCAACTAATTCATTGTACAGCAGTGATAGCTTTGTATCTAATTGCAGTGAGTATTCAGATGTAAATTCATATGACAAGATTAATGGACAAGAAATTACAATGAATGATGGTCAAGAGAGTGGTGGGAGGGAAACCAACTCAAAGGAAAGCAATAATGGCGTTCATAGGCAAGCTGATGCTTCCCAAGAAGCACTTCAAGTTCTTGATATGGTCCCGTGTGAATTACCTACTATTAGGTACTGTCGAGTGGATCGTTCATTTTATTCTCCTGATCTGGGAAGGAGGCAGTCACTGGGTGAGGGATTGGAGAGTTGGCATGGTTTTTATCAAAGCATTCGTCCATCTCAAATGGGGTTGTCTCTGAATATAGACAGTTTTTATCAAAGCAAGGTGTTCGATTTTGGGGAGGAGACAAACCTGAGCAGTAAGAAGAATTCCGCTCATCGTTTGCTTGATATAGTGCCACTTAAAATGGTGTTTAAGCCCTTTGAGAGAGGAGGGGAAATAAAAACCGATCACTATTTGCCAATCCATAGAGAAGCTCCAACATTTGTTGAGCAGGCACCTGAACAAGAAATCCTTGTTACGGGAATTAAGGTTGTTGTTCTTCTCGCACCATACCAAAGGGGTGGTAAGATTGGTCTGTTTGGTGGTGCTGGTGTAGGAAAATTGGTGCTTAGCATGAAATTACTAAAGATGGACTTGAAACCACAAGAACTTATCACTCCAAAATTCCTACGTAATGTGATGGTTATTGTCATGGCACTAGGTGGCTCTACACATGCTGTATTACACTTAATTTCTATTGCAAGGTTTGTTGGTCTGGAACTAACTCATGATGATTTTCAAAAGGTCAGTGATGAGGTTCCATTTCTGGTAGATCTTAAGCCTTGTAGCAAATATGTCATGGAGGATGTATACAAGATTGGAGGAACACCCACTGTCCTTCGTTACCTTGTGGAGCACTGGCTTCTAGATGGGAAAAATATGATTGTCACTGGAAAAGAAGGGCTATATTTCTCTGATCCTGCACTTATAATTGAAGGAGAAGAATCCATGTTTGCAGCTATCTCAAAGGATCCTCTCAGCTTTAAGGGCAAGGTAGTTAATGGTTGCGCCACCGCTATTGACCTTGTGGACAAGGGTCTTTTGAGGGAGAGAGGTGTTCTAGCTACTGCTTCAATACATGGGAAAAATATAAACTTAGCAAATCTTTGTAGAAATCTTAGTAAAGTGTTTATTGGCAATGGAAAAGAG
The DNA here is from genome assembly GCA_003123785.1 of Pterocarya stenoptera. Taxonomy (NCBI): domain Eukaryota; kingdom Viridiplantae; phylum Streptophyta; class Magnoliopsida; order Fagales; family Juglandaceae; genus Pterocarya; species Pterocarya stenoptera. Next base: position 92,374 of record QEOT01000731.1, read on the forward strand.
GAATTGGTCTCAGCTGCCAAAAAGGGTGTCTTTGTTAAAATTGAGAGTGAATTTGACTTGAAGAATATTGTAGCAGCTGCAAGAGTAGCGGACAAGAAGGTTGATATTTCACTTCGGATCAACTCAGACGTGGACCTCAGGTCCATTCCTTATGTTGCTACTGGGAATAAAAACTCTAAATTTGGCATTAGAAATGAGAAGCTGCCATGGTTCTTGGATGCCGTGAAGACACTTCCTAATGAGCTAAAACTTGTGGGAGCACCATTACTAAGGTGGACATATTTAGAGATGCAGCTGTTATTATGGTAAACTACAATGATGAAATGGGTTGGTCTTTCGGTACAAGAAAGTAGTTGAGAAGCTTCTAGGCCTTTACACACACCTTGAGGACAAGGTTCTTTTAAGGGGAGGAGATTGTTAGGAACCTACAGCGCACCATTTGAAGAAATTAGATTAAACGCACAGCTTCAATAATCGGTGCTATACGCAGCGTTTGGCATCATGAGAGAATTTCAGCTTGTTATTGTATTTTGTCTCTTTCTAATAGTTAGTTGTTAGATGTATACGTGTCAGTCTTTCATTTGTATGGTTTGTTATTCTGCATGAGTATATAAGAAGCGACTGAAGGGAGGGAGAGGCACTCTTGAACCTTTGTGAAGATTGGATTTGTGTATGGAGGTTGGAAACCCTCGAAGTTTTCCTTATCAATGCATATGAGTCTATGAGGCTCTTTATCAAACACTTTCCCTGCGTTTATTAATTCTTCTGCAATCAAACCATTACATTCCGCAGCTATCCCTATTACATCACAGCAGATTGAGTAGAAATTACAGAGGTTACAAGGAGGACCATAACAAGAAGGTGAGCAGATCGGAGAGGAGGAGGCTTCAGAGGGAGACGGAGAGGAGGAAGGGTTTTCTTTTCACGAAGGAGATTTTTCACTGAATGGATTCTTGTTATCACCTGTACACAGTTACATGGAATGAAAAATGGGGGGGTTACGTGACAAAATGTCATTGGAGGGTTGTTATTTGAGCTTCAGCAGATTGACCGATGTGAAAATTTCCTCTTATCATTTTCAAATAAAAACCATGTAAACAGTTGAGAAAGAAGATCTATTTGGATTTCATTTCATAATTGTTTAATTACCTTGCAACGAAATAGCATTAATTGAAAGTTTATAAGAATAGCGTTCATGTCTTAGCCATGATCAGTACTCCGATCATATTGATCTTATAATAGTGCAGCAGATCACACAAACAAGAGCTCAAACCAACGAATTATTTGGCAACATGAAGAGCTCATGCCAGCGGCCAACTTCAATCCCAATCATACTTGCAATTAGGGCTGTGCAAAAATCCAAAATTTTCGATTCCGTCTGAATTTCGCTCCGATTTCGACACCGACAGAGTCAGAGTAGTCGGATTTCGGAGTCGGAGTCGGAGTCGCTCCGAAATAGGTGTTGGAGTCGGAGTCAGAGTCAGAGTTCGGAGTGAACATCCGCTCCGAACTCCGACTCCGATTTTTTTTAATAAAAAAACCCAGATGTAAAACGGCGTCGTTTTACATCTGGTTTTTTTTTAAAAAAATTATGTGAAACGGCGCCGTTCCACTTAATGTGGAACGGCGTCGTTGCATCACACAGGGGGTCCAAAACGCAGGACCCCCTAAGCCCCTTCCCTTCTTCGGTCTTCCTCTTCTTCATTCTTCTTCTTCTCCTCTGTTCTCCGAAGTCGAACCAGTGAAGTGTGATTGATCTCGCCGCCGTTCCTCTTTGCCCCTCCATCCGTGGTCTCGCCGCATCGTTCTCAGGCCAACCTCCGTAGCCTTTGCCCTTTGGTAAGTTTCCGATTCGGCGATTCCGAACCCTAAAATTGATTAAGTTTTGTGTTTATTTTTGGATTGCCTAGATTTTGTTGTTTTCGGATCATAAAAGTGGTTATTCTGGTGAAGTTGAGTTGCAGTTCTAGTCTTGTGTTAAGGAAATTGAGCAAAAATTGTTGAGAGCCATACGGTTGGACTGTTGGCAGTATGCATGCAATGTGTTTGATAAAATGTCTTCAAGAACTTAATTAGGCTCAGTACTACCGGGTACACCCATTATCTAATCAAAAATCATTGCTTGCTCCAGGTTTCTATCAGAATTTTCTTTTTGTCTCACCAAGCAAGTTTAGGCATTGAATTTTAAGAATTTATTTTTATTGGTATTAGTTTGAAATACTTCAAGTTTTTGGATTTTTAAGAGTTCAATAGAGAGCCTTTATTGTCAAAGTTTAGACTACCTAAAGTCCTAAACCCTTCCATGAGCCAATTCTTAAAGCTGAGCCGGAGATCAATTTCTTATATTTGCATCGAATGGCCTATGGGAGAACCTAAGCAATCAGGAGGCAGTTGACATTGTTCAGACTTCAGAGCTGTCCACCTATTTCTAGTTTTGAGTTTTGTTCTTATTTATGCTGGATATTGTTGTCGTGCGTTTATTTCTGACTGTCTTTGGGAAAAGGGTCATATCAATGCTACCTTAGTGGTACCTTAATTCCTTAATTAACTCAGACTAGAAGCCTGTTGCCTTGCAAGTTTGCAACTATAAATGTTGATAAAGTGACACCATTCCATCGATTGATTTAAAAAGGAATGATATGAATATCATTATAAATATGTAATAATTAATATTGAATAAATAAATAGAAGATTTTGTTAGCGATTAATAAATAAAAAGATCATATCCATTAGTTTTTTGGTCGGATATATTTTGGTGATTTTCTTTTACTAAATTTAAATCAATTTATAAAAAGAACTGTAATATAATTGAACTCAATTTCTGAAACATGAAATAGTTACCAACATCATGTTTTCCATGTGCACATGTTTATTAGATTCTCATGCATGATCATAAAAAAATATATATATTATTAAAACTTAAAAGTATTGCATGTTTCTTTTTGCATAGATGATTATGTGTTGCGTTGTGCATTGAAAGTCTAACACTTATTTTAATTCTAACACTTATTTTTTAAACTAATTTTTTTCTTATAATTTATTTTTGCAGCTTCTTTAATTGTGATATGGATCATAGACCTAGTGGAGACGATCATCCACAAGGGGATGTGGTGGATGCCAATGCTACATCTCCTACACCAGTGGGTACTTCCACCCCTAGAGCCACATTTAGGGCAGCCACATCTAGAGGAGCTACATCTAGAGCCGCCACATCTTGTGCGAGTAGTCAACTCCCACTCCCAATAGATATAGAGGGTGAGGATGAGGATATATTTAACGAAGAGGAGGAGATGCCCATTGAGCATGAGCAACCACAACGAGCTTCTAAAAAACGGTCGTGGACATGGGAGCATTTCACCAAAATTCCTGGTGAAATTGCAAACCCGTTGGCAAGATGCCACTATTGTGGTCAACTTTGTAAATGTCATTTGAAGAAGCAAGGCACGAGTGTGATGATAGCACATCTTCAAGGTTACCAACGATATAAGATCGCGAAGGGATTGATAGACACTGATCAGACCAACCTCAGTTGCGAAACTTCTACGGCCACTGATGGTACACAGGCTAAGAAACTGGTCATCCCTCAATACAGTGAGAAGATGTTGAGGGAGATGCTTGCAGAGATGATAATTACTGATNTAACCTCAGTTACGAAACTTATACGGCCACTGATGGTACACAGGCTAAGAAACTGGTCATCCCTCAATACAGTGAGAAGATGTTAAGGGAGATGCTTACAGAGATGATAATTACTGATGAGATGCCCTTTACCACAGTCGAAAAAAGAGGCTTCCGAAAGTTTCTAAACTTTGTTGAGCCACGCTTTCCAATTCCATCACGGTANGAAAAGAGGCTTCCAAAAGTTTCTAAACTTTGTTGAGCCACGCTTTCCAATTCCATCACGGTATACGGTGATGCGAGATTGTATGAAAAGGCATGTGAAGGACAAGGCGGAGATGAGGAAGATGTTTGTTACCACTGGCCAGAAAGTGTCATTTACGACTGACACATAGACGTCCATACAAAACGTCTGTTACATGTGTATCACAGCACACTACATTGACAGTGAGTGGAATTTGCATAAAAGAATTATTGGCTTCAAAGAAATTGTGGATCATAAAGGTGCATCTATTGGGGTGAAGATAGATGATTGTATAAAAGATTGGGGGATTCGAAAAGTAATGTGCATTACAATTGACAATGCTAGTGCCAATGAAACAGCAATTGACTGGTTTAAGCGAAACACGACGGTGAACGATGATGTCATTCGAGACCACGACTTTATTCATGTTCGGTGCTGTGCTCATATTATCAACCTCATAGTTGTTGAGGGGTTAAAAGAGGTTGATGTTTCCATTACCCGAGTCCGCAACATTGTACGATATGTGAGGGGTTCCCCCCAAAGGCTTGCCAAGTTTAAGGCAATAGCAAAAGATCTTCAGATTGGATGCTCTAGTATGTTGTGCTTGGACGTTCTGACTCGATGGAACTCTACATACATGATGTTGGATGTGGCACAGAAGTACCAAAGAGAGTTCGAGCGGATGGAGGTCGAGGATGGGAGCCTGAGATATGCTTTGTTGGAGCCAGCAGGACAGGGGCTCGGTGCGCCGGACACACATGATTGGACTAGTGTGAGGTACTTTGTTCAATTTTTGCAAGTTTTTTATGAGATAACCATGAGGATATCTGGATCTAAATATACAACTGCAAACTTGTATTTCACCAAGCTGTCGGAGCTTCACTTCCACTTGGAAAATATTGTGTTGACTCTAGGGGATTGTTATCTGCTATGGCTACGAGGATGAAGACTAAATATGATAAATATTGGGAGAATATTGAGAAAATAAATAGATTACTATTTGTGGCTGTGATCCTTGACCCCCGATATAAGTTGGCAGTTCTAGAATTTTGGGTAAATTCCGTCCTCGGGGTAGTGAAGGCTGCAGAGTTTATTACAATGCTTAAAAATGATATTGATGACCTATATCATCACTACAGTAATAGTTGTCAACCATCATCCACAGCTGGTAGCTTCTCACATTCGAGGCCAACGGGATCGACAATTTCCTTAGATGATACTGACCCATCTAGACTTGGGCTTAGACGCCATCGTATTATGCAACAGTATCATCAACTCATTGCAACGAGGAATATTATGCAATGTACATCTGAGGTTGAACGATACTTTATGGAAGCTGGTGAGGCACCTAGTGATGTATTTCAGTTGCTAATTTGGTGAAAGGTTAATTCCACCAAATATCCAGTCCTTTCCCGTATAGCCCGAGATGTTCTAGCCATTCCTATCACTACGGTTGCCTCAGAGTCGGCATTTAGCACTGGAGGTCGCGTGTTGGATGCTTATCGGAGTTCATTGTCACCGTCAACCGTGGAGGCCTTCGTTTGCACACAGAATTGGATCAGTGAAACGCCCATTGGACTAGATACTATTGGCGTTGATGCCGAGAGCTATAGGCTTGAATCAGGTAACTTTATAAGTTTATATGCTTTTAAATGATTAATTAATTATTTTTAATGTTTCTAACTTCTACTTCTTATGATTTTATAGACCTAATTATGAATCTTAGCATAATTTCCGATGACTGAGAGTCGGCGATAGACACCCTTTGACAGTTGAGAGATTATGAACTATGGAGAACTCCATTTCTTGGTATACATCAAATTCTACTTTTACTGCTAGCAATTTTTTATTATCAGTTTTTTTCATTTATTGATTGCTACTTTTTATCTTCATTTCAGGCATGACCAATGGACAATTGATATTTGAGTTAACTCCGCATTTTATATTTAATATTTATGTAGTTATCTTTAAAAGCTAAGTCAATGTTGTTATAATGGGACTGTAATCTATATGCCGTATGGGACTGTAATCTATATGGGACTGTAATATGTTGGATTTAGAGTGTTTTTACCCTTTGATTTCAAGATTTACACCATAACAAAACCTGATGGCCTAATTAACTGAAGATGGTTTTTGCTAGTGAGATCATGCATTTATTTTGGGTTTTTATTCATTGATTAAAACAAGATGAGGAGATAATTTTATTTTATTTTATGTTTTTTGGGAGTTTAGGAATGTGCATGTAATATTGATCCGAGAAGTAATAGTCGAAGTTTTTGAAATATTGCTTAGGAATGCTCATGTGTAGTAAAGAAATCGGAAAACTGCATTGTTGGCTGGCATTTTTCATTATAAGTGGACAGAAAGGATCGATCGGAGCTCCAAGTACCGATCGGAGGTCGGAGCTCCGCGTACTGATCGGAGTCGGAGCTCTGAGTATAGATCGGAACTCCAATCAAATTTCGGAGCTCCGACCTCCGATCGAAGTCGGACTCCGACTCCGATCGGAGTCGGAGTCGAAGTGAAAATTTCGCTCTGACTCCTGTCAGAGTCGAAGGTCGGAGAAGCCAACTCCGACTCCGTCGGAGTCGGAGCTCAGCCCTACTTGCAATCATTTTGTTCTCAATTTCGTGTGCAAATTCAGAGCAAGGCAATCTAGATATGTTTTTCCGATGCCTTTCAAAGAATTCTTCACCATTTTACCCAATCTCCCAGGCCATCTACACCCCCAACAATGCTTCTTTTCTTTTAGTCTTGAACTCCTATATAAAAAAACCACAGGTTTTTGACATCTGCAACCCCAAAACCACTTGCTATTATAGCTGCCAAACACATTTCTCACATCCAAGCAACTGTTACTTGTGCACAGCGTTATGGCTTGGAAATCAGGATTCGAAGCGGTGGCCATGACTATGAGGGTCTTTCATACGTATCAAATAATCCATTTCTAGTCCTTGACATGTTCAATTTTTGTGCTCTAGATATTGATATAGCATCCGACACTGCATGGGTTCAGGCTGGCGCTACCCTTGGCAAGGTTTATTACAGAATCGCCGAGAAAAGTAAAGTCCATGCTTTCCCTGCTGGGGTCTGTCCAAGCGTAGGCACGGGTGGACACTTTTTTGGAGGTGGATATGGAAACTTGATGCGAAAGTATGGCCTCTCTGTGGATAATATAATCGATGCGCAAATAGTCGTTGTTAACGGATCGATCCTCAATAGAAAATCCATGCGAGTGGATGTGTTTTGGGCCATTAGAGAAGGTGGTGGAGCAAGATTTGGAGTCATTCTTTCATGGAGAATAAAGTTGGTAAGAGTTCCATCCAAGGTGATAGTGTTCAACGTTAAGAGGACATTAGAACAAAATGCAACAGATATTGTTTATCGTTGGCAACAGGTTGCGGACAAACTACCAAAAGATCTCTTCATAAGGGCAATGCCACAAGCAGTGAATGGCAGTCAGGAAGGCAAGAAGATGGTGCAAGTTTCTTTCATTGGACACTTTTTGGGAAAATCTGAAAGCCTTATCCCTTTGATGAATATGAGGTTTCCCGAACTAAGATTGCAGCATGATGACTGCAGTGAAATGACATGGATTGAGTCCACTCTTTTCTGGGCATCTTTCCTCTCTGGAACTCCCACGGATGCTTTATTAGTCAGGCCATCCAAGGCAGAGTTCTCCTTCAAAAGCAAGCCTGATTATGTGAAGGAACCAATTCCAAAGACCGGCACTACAAGAGAAATGGTTTTTAAATTTGTCTCAAAAAATCCAATTTCGTCTCAAAAAAGAATTAGAGATAAAAAAATTTCATCTCCAATTTGTCTCTAAAAGGCAGTCTTAAAATGTTTTTGGAGACAAAATTCAAATTTAGTCTCCAAAAATCACTTTTAGAGACGAAATTTTGGGAAACCAGTCGAAACTGTTCGAACGGAGAATTGTTTTTGAGACAAACCAATTTCGACTCAAACATATGTTCAAATGGAATATTTTTCAGTTCAAACCAACTCGTCCATTCAAACAAAAAAAATTGAATCGAACAAACAACAATATTTGATATTGTTCGAACGAAATGAGTGTTCGAACAAATAATTTTTGTTCAAATGACTTTTTTTCAAATGTAAATTACGTCCGTTTGAACTATATTACGCGTTCGAATGGTTATGTTTTTATTCGAATGGAATTAGAAATGGTCATTTCTCGTGATGGACTGGTTATTTACCGTTCGAACGGTATTAATCATACAGAACAGAATTTAATTAATTAAAAATATCATATTAGTATTACACAAATTGTAATTCAAACATCAATTGTTTAAATGTTTTGAAAAAAAATAATACAAAGAAAATGAAAATAAGAATTAATTTTTACAATTGTGGTGGTGGTATAGAGTTTTGTGATATAGTTGACTGAAACTGAAGCATAACCTTTTGTACCTCCATCTCCAGTCTCTTCTACACGTTCTCTTCTAATCTTGCCTCAAGATCTGCTACTTGATCTAATATGGTCAGCAACTCTTTTTCTTTGGACCTCAATCGTTCTATCTCAAGTGTTACTTCCTCCATTTCTTTAGTCTTGTCGTCACTCAATCTGGCTCGGGAAGAGGATGATGATGTTGAGGATGGCTTAACACAACATCCTAAGCCTCTCAAATATCCAGAACGTGATTCAAAAACTTGAGAAATGATCTGAACATCGTTGACAGATGATGCATCAAATGGATCCGCAACAGCTTCCTTGAGAGATATCATCTTGTCCTACAAAAACAAAAACATACTAGTTAGTATAAGTAACAAAATATATAATCACAATGGAATTAAAGAAATTTAAACTTACATAATTTGCCTCTGCTTCAGGACTGGTCCAAACACCATCACGATTTTTATGTGATTTTGCATACAATTGGGTCAGATCATAGTTAGCAGGACTTTCTTCTTTCTGCAAAAAAATATATATATTAGAACTTAAATCAGAAAAGTGTATTAAATATTAATATTTAACGGGGAGTAGAATAACTTACCATTTTGTTAGAAAAACGATAAAAAGATCGAAAACCCGCATGATGGTGTATCTTTAAGTTTGATCTATTTGCTTTGTTTACAGAGTACTCCGTTGCTAAAAAAATTTTATATCTATATGTTTAATACATCTATTATATACTATTAAAAAAAGATAATAGCGAAATTACCTGATAGGCAGGATCTTCAAACATATCACAAACCTTCTCCCATTCATTTGGTGGCATTGCTTGGAATAGATTTTGGCACGCCTCTATTGTAGTACTAAACTTCTTATAGTGTGCATGACATCGACCTTTGTACCTCCGAAATGCATTCGACACCAGCTCCTCAACCGTTAATCGATCCTCTCTTCGGCCAAAATTAAGGTCAAACTCATCCTTTCAATAATTATAAATAATTAGTATAAATACAAAATATCCAAAAAGTAACATGAATAATACTTAGTTACTTGAGATGTAACTTATTACCAAGCAACAATTTTTTATGCGATCTTTCACATCTTGAGAAATTTTAGACCAAGAGGATGTAGCAATTGGTGCATACGTGCGAGTAAGCGTACCAACAAAAGAAGTAAGCCACGCTGCTGAATCTCCGGAGCCACTGTTGTGATAATCAGGAATATCAACTTTAATTTTACCAACTTTTCTTACTTTCTCTATGCAGACACCCCTCGTAATGCCTCTACCTTGGCGCTGGCTTACAACAGCTATATATACAATAATTAAAGCAAGTATCTAAATTAAATAATTTTATTTTATAGATATATTACTTAAATTGAACATAAACTGTAATATTTAATTTGATAAAATACCTTCTTCTGAGTCTGATAATGTGGGCTCACTGTTCATGGCAGGTGAACCACAAGGGAAGTTAGTAATGGATGGGGATGGCACACGTGTTGCTTTACGTTTAGGAGGCATATCTATTTGAAATTGTAACAAATTATTATTCAAACAAATGTTACGAATATTTATAAGAATAATACTTATAGAAATTTATATTTGAAATTCATTCACTATCTATTTTGCTAGACCAGTCGCCCTCATCCTCGCTAGACACTTCAGTTGATTCATCATCTTCCAATATTTCACCCTCAATTACTTCGGGTTGAACATCTTCTCTACGCAATGGAACCATATCATATTGATGCCTATTCCGTTTTCTTGATATGCTTCTTCATTTGCTGGACTATCAACTTCTTCTGAAGGTTCGTCTGTCTCTGGAATAGTATCATATACATTTCTTGGTGCAAACTTCTCCACTCCCCGCCATGGGTTTCCATATTCCGGATCATTTAAATAAAAAACTTGATTCGCTTGGCAAGCGAGAACGAAGGGATCGTCCTCATACCACGTGCGAGATATATTGACACTAACAAAATAATCATTGTTACGCACTCCAAACCTAGGATTTGAGACATCCCACCAATTACATTTAAACAACCAGACCATATATCCTCCCACGTATTTCAACACTATAATATCTTTCACAATTCCATAGAAGTCAATGTTATCATCCCCATGACTTCCTTCGACTACAACCCCACAATTTTGAGTTTTCCTATATCGTTCTCTGTCAGCTGTATGAAATCTATATCCACGCACCAAACATCCTGAGTATTGGATGGCCTGCCTAGACGGACCACATGCCAAAGCATACAGTTCTGGTGAAATTTCTTCTAAATTTTCACCATATTTCGATACAACCTACATCAATAAATATTATTATTAAAAAAATAATAAAGTTTAGTGGTATAAAATTCGTATTATAAAATAGAACTTTACAATAATACCGTATGTTCAAACCATAAAGCAGATTCCTCTTCATGCGTCTTTTCTAGGTCAGTTACACCATTCGTGCAAAGTAGTTCTATATGTTCACTGCGCATGTTCATGTGAATGGTTAATTTGTAGCAATGAAAAATGTTATATTATTATACATGATTAATTTAGAGGATCATCACTAATCTCAAATAGTGATCAATATCTGCACAGTTATTCAAGACATACCATCGAGCTCTTTCAAACTCTCGTCCACATAGGTCGTAGATCCCTTGTGCGCCTATGGGACGTACTGTCTGGGAAAATACAATAAATGTCGATGAGACTCCCATCTCTCTTCCACCTTCATAATTTCGGTCTGGTCTTGTAAATCTAGTATCAACCCTATGGAAATACATTGAATAAAAGGTATGCCACTCATTATCAATATATGACTCAGTAATCGAACCCTCTAGACGAGCTTTATTCCCCACAGATCGCTTCAATTTTCCCAAAAAACGTTCAATAAGATACATCCATCTATACTGAACCGGACCAGCAACTAAAGCCTCACAAGCTAAGTGCACATCCAAATGAACCATTACATCAAAGAACGAAGGCAGGTACAAACTTTCTAATTTGCACAATATTACTGCAATGTCAGCTTCCATTTTTAACAATTCATCGACTTTCAACGTTCTACTACAAATGTCTCTGAAAAATCTTCCTAATTCTGTGAGAGCTATATGAACATCTCAAGTAAGCTTTCCACGCACACCAACTTGCAACAAACGCTACAAATATACATGACAATCATAACTTTTAAGACTAGTTATCTTCCAATCATGTGGTCGAACACATCTTGACATGTTTGAAGCATAGCCACCGGGTAATTTGATTGTCATGAACCAATCACAAAATTTCTTTCTCTCATCATTTGAGAGTGTATACCATCCAATGGGCATATATGCTGACAACCCATTATCTTGCAAATGCAACTCTGGTCTTATCCCTAACTCTTTCAAGTCTTTACAAGAGTTAGCTGTATCTTTTGTCTTCCCTTCTATTGACATCAGAGTGCCCAATATATTCTCACATATATTCTTTTCAATGTGCACAACATCTAGATTGTGGCGCAGTGTCAACGTAGATTAGTATGGTAACTCAAAGAAAATACTTTTTTTTTTGTCCAATTCAACTCCACCGCTTGTCGTTTTCTCTTTCGAACTCTGGTATCTTTCCCAAATCTGTTTTCTGAAACATCCTCCAACTGCACGATAATATCACTCCCAAATAACTCTGGCGGTGATAACCTACGCTCAACCTTTCCATCAAACATAGCTCTATTTGAACGCCATCTATGATCATGTGGTAAATAACGACGATGTCCCATAAAACATAATTTCCTACCATGACTCAACCACTGAGACTGTGTATCTTTATTACAAACAGGACAAGCCATTTTACCTTTTGTGCTCCACCCAGAAAAATTTTCATATGCCGAAAAATCATTTATTGTCCACATCACTGTAGCATGCATCTTGAACTCCCCCGACGAAACGACATCATATGTGCTGACACCCTTATTCCACAACTCTTTCAACTCTGCAATCAATGGTTGCAGATATACATCTAATTCGTTCCCTCGTGACCTTAGCCCTGGTATCAATAGAGTCATCATAAAATAAGGATCATTCATACATTTCCAAGGTGGCAAGTTATAGGGCATTAATATGACAGGCCAAGTACTATGAGAAGTGCTCATGTTGCCAAACGAATTAAAACCATCTGTTGCTAGACCAAGACGTACATTGCGAGGTTCTTCGGCAAACCATAGATACTCGACGTCAAATTTCTTCCATTGTAAAGAATCTGTAGGATGCGAGAGGAAGTTTTCATTTTGTACTCTTTCTATGTGATGCCAAGACATATCTTTCACAATTAACCTCGACGTCAACAGTCTTTGAAGTCGAGGAATCAATGGAAAATGTCTTAAAACTTTATGGGATACATTACATTTATCGGATGTCCATCTTGACTCATGACACACTGGGCATGAGTCAAATTCTGCATATTGCTGCCAATAAAGAATACAATCATTTTTACAAGCGTGGATAATGTTATAATCAAATCCTAACCCTCGCTTCAATTGCTTCGCTTCATAAAAATTACGGGGTACTACATTATCCTGAGGAAGAGCCTCTTTAAATAATTCAAGTAACATGTCGATAGCTTTGGCAGAAATACGACAAATAGACTTAATATGAAGCAACCTCACCGTGAAAGACAATTTGCTATGACGAGTGCACCCCTGATACAAATCTCTTTGTGCATCCTCACATAATCTTCCAAAGTTATCATTTCCCTCAAATGATTGTCCAGATGTTCCTTCTCCATCCCTCATCCCAAACATTCCTGCACCCAGATCACCTAACATCTCAGTCATATCCTCTCCATTATCGTCATTGTCATCAGGATCATCCACATGAATGTCATCTATGTCAGTGTCGTTACCCTCATCTACTTGATTGGTCTGACTGCTAAATCTAACTCCTTTGGGAAATGGTTCATCATGTAAGACCTAAGGTAAGTATTTAGGATCGATTCCATTTACAAATAAATGATCCTCCACTACCACAAAATTATAAGAACTAAGATTCTTGCACTTCTTGCACGAACATCTTATATATCCTTGACTATCAACACTCATGCGAGCGAAGTCTAGAAAAAACTTCACTCCTTGTGCATACTCCTTATAGTCTCGCCCAAGTCTATATCCCAATAGCATCCAACTTTTTTCCATTCCTCAAATCCGTGATTTGTCCAATGTCTATCAAAAAACCCAATTCATGGGATAAACACTATCAAAAGTATATTTAAACATGATCCATTTATTTTATAAGGTAGTTGATCATATCCCATTCGAGAGACTATCATCTATATCGCATATATACTCAGTCAAAAACTCCTATGTTAGTAAAAATTTAGGCAGCATTTCCCTACAATTCTTCAAGTATGTTAATCACGATAAGTCGTCGACTCTATTCATGGGCCGAAGAACTTACAGACCACATACCCGAAGAATGTAAGAAAACACTGAACCAAAATTTTAATTGACTAACACAAGAGTTTAAACTGAATATATCTGCTATATAGATGATAGAATCCCAAACTGTCCACTTTGGACAATTCAAGAGTTGTACCCAAAAACATAATTTGGCCACAACTCTCGAACGGGTCTAAGGTTCAAGTACACATAAAAAAAATTCAAAAATCCAAAACACTCAAACCCCTACAATTATTGGATAAATTTGAAAGTAAAGCAAATATATGTGCAAAATTACATATAATTAAATGTTAATTATTCTTATTTATTAATTAATTATAAATTTCCATTTTAATATATTATGCATCATCCACTTATAATTATATTATGTATATAGTTTTTTTTGGATTGAATATTTTATAACTACTATTTATTAATCTATAGTGTAATCAATTCCTATGTTATATTCTTATATTATATTATAAGTTTCCTTCTTAACTCTATATGATATATGTATATAGTTTTTTATAAGTCTAAATACCCTAAAACTATTATTTATTAATTTAAGTGTTTTCAATTCCTATGTTATAATATATTATAAGTTTCCGTTTTAATTCATTCTGTTCGAACAGATGTTATATTGTTCGAACGGTACAAAAACATATTCCAATTCACATATATTATGTTCGAACGGGTATTATAGCATTCAAACGGTACTAGCCCAAATTTCAAACACGAAACAGAGAGCAATTCCTTGTCTAGAAAATATCATTTTCACTACATTATTCTCATAAGATGCATATTACAATAGGTTACATTGTAAATGGGATTGTAGACACACAAATATTTCAAAATAGCTTAACATATGTTATTAAAAACTATAAATTATCAAAAACCTAAAAATTAGAAATATTACCTCAAATTTAAGCAATCCAAGTCAAACCCCAATATACAATACCTGCAATGCCATAAAACACATTATGGTATAACCCTAAACCATGTCCAATAAACCAACTTGCTATGAAAATCGGAATACAAAAAAAATTCCAAAATATATTACTTACTTTTTTAAACCCAAGCTTTCTCTCAAGAATCCCTTCTCCTGCAGGCCAAGCGTGTTCCTCTATCTCTCCACAGCTCTCTCTCACTCCACAAGTCTCTCAAAATTTCGCACAAAATGAAAATAAATTGGAGGTTGGGGTATTTGAATCTATGAAGTCACGTTCGAACCGGAATATTACTCATTCAAATACGAAAATTTCAAATTGCGCCAAATTTTGCCACTATTTAATATTTGTTCGAACGCAAAAGTTATTAGTTCAAACAAAAAAAAAAGAATATTCCTTGGCATATTCTTCAAATGCCCAGAAGATAAAAAGATATTTTCATTCGAATGAGAAATTTTTTCGTTCAAACAAATTGACATTCAGAGTATTTGGTGCGAAATTTTCCACCAAACACATTTCACGAGGTAAAGTCGTTCGAACAGTACTTTATTGGTTCGAACTAAAAATTATATTATTATGCTTATAAATGATCGCATATAGATAATAATAAAGTATTTTAATTTATAGTAACTATTTTATTTCTAATCTAGGGTATATACTATTTGGTATTTTATATCCAAAGTCTAACTTTTTTGGATTTCTTTTTACATCAAATATTTAACACTTTTAAATATTTTAAACAAAAGAAAAAAAATTAAATAAAAAAATCTTTCCCCAAGTGTGTGGNATAATTATATATAAAAATATATTCGGTCCGGTCCAGTCTGAAAAACAACCGAATCGTGAATTGGACCGAATTCATTCGGTCCAAAATGACCGGTCTGGTCCGGTTTTCTCGGTCCGGACCGACCGATACTCACCCCTAGAAACTAAGATATAATATAGTACTTATTGTACTAGGCTACTATAACTAATAAGTACTGTATACATATTAATTATATTAACTTATATCTTAAAATATTATAATACTATTAGTAGTATTATTTTTTATACTTTTGTACTTTATAATATTAGTATATTATATATTAGTATAGAAATATAATTACAAATTATATTGGAATAATAACTGTTCGAACGAATACCCTATTCCATTCGAATGGTTAGTATCCATTCGAATGGGTTAATATTCCGTTCGAACGAGACGTCACTGTCATTATATGCTCAATTCGATTCGAATCAAACACATTTGAACCCTCACTGCCGAGAGCCTCCGAGTCGCCCATCAATCTCCGCCGCCACAAACGCCACTCAACCACTGTAGGAATAACGTGTATGAACTTCTAAGAGGTATGGGCCAACTCTCCAAATCTATTGGTTTTTTTATTTTCGAGAAATGCGTTTTGTTTGGGATTGGGGATTTTGAATTTGAAATTCCCCCATTTTGGTTTAGTTGATCCGATTAACAAGTTTTTAATCAGTAGAAATGATTTAGATTCACTCCTACATCATTTCTACCGATTAAAACCTAGGATTTGGTGTAGATTTTGAGTTTTGGTGTAAATTTTGAGTTTCGACCATGGCTGAGTCGACTCGGCCATGGCTGTTTGGCTTCCACCTCGTTCGAACGGATTTTATTCCATTCGAACGCGAATTTGCCAAACAAACTTATTTCTGTTCGAACAAAAAAATATAGTTTGAACGAGTAATAATTGCCAGTTCGATATAATAGAATCTTCCATCGAATAGTTTTATATGTTTCGAACAGAATATGTTTCGTTCGAACTAATTATTCCAATTCAGTTCAATATAGTTTAATTTTTCAATAATGTATTTTAAATATAATATTTATAATTATATACTTAATTTTCTTGTGCTTAAATAGTATACTAATGGCATCTAGCAGAAGAAAATGTGCAAGAGATCAGGTCCGTGAAAGTAGCACTGGACCAGCTCATGCTCAGGAGTCGAGGCCTATACTCGTCGAGCGTCAGATTATTTTATCTGACTTCTCAGATCTTTCATGGGAGGGACAGAGCATAGAGTCCATCTTCACCGAGCGGGGATGGGTACCGATCTGTCAGCAGCAGGGGACTGCATACCGAGAGATGGTCGGTGAGTTTTACCGTGCCATGGGAGAGCA
>QEOT01000731.1:110071-154335 GCA_003123785.1 Pterocarya stenoptera
ACATTAATTGGTTGTTCGAATATTTTTTTTCCATTCAATCGCTTTTTCTTTTTTGAGACGATTTGTTTCATCACATAATATTCCTTTCGAATGGGTATTTTTATGTTTGAACGAATTTTGTATCTCAGGTAGTTTTGGAGACGAAATGAAAAATTCGTCTCCAAAAATGACTTTTAGGGACGAAATTTAGTTCATCCCTAACTAATTTCATCCATAAAAGTCAAATTTCTTATAGTGTAGTCTAGAATCCATATGGAAGTTGTTGATTGAAATAGGGGAAAAGGGATGGATGCAATGGAATCCTTATGGAGCAAGAATGAATGAGATTTCAGAATCAGAGACTCCATTCCCGCACAAGACTGGAAACATATTCAAGATACAGTATTTCGTGCAGTGGGTGGAAGAAGGTAAAGAAGCTACGAACCATTACCTTAAACTTTTGAGCCCTGCTACGGCTACCGAAGATGTTCATCGAATAGTGCATTTCACATTTCTTTTTTTTTCCTTTTTTTTTTACATATTTTTTTAATCATTATAAACATTTAAAAAAAATATAAAAAATTCACAATATCATTTAAAAATACTTCCTTAATCACTAAGTTAAAAAAAAAACACTTTTAAGATCCAAATTCGGATCCTAAAATATTTCTCTAAACTTTTAAGAACCCTGTACAAGGCGGTGAAACCGTACGTATCAAAGTCCCCAAGGAAGCTTTTGTCAACTATAAAGATCTTGATATAGGCATTGCCAGTTCAAGTAATAATCGTACAATCCTTATTAACACTGCACGAGTGTACGGGTGTAGGTATTTCAAGGCCAATCTAGACAGGTTAATCATGCGTGCGAAGACCAGCATTGGTCCCTCCAATTTCTTCAAAAACGAACAAAGCATTCCCCCCGGGCCTTGAGCCTTTAAGCGGTTTCCAGTCGATGGAATCGTTCATGAACTTGTTAAACCAAATCAAAGAGTTTTACAAAATAATAATTTCTATGCATGACTGACTTAATTTTAGAGTTACATCGTGAAGAAAAAAATAACATTTCTCTTCGCATGATTTTATTTCTCTCCCATCACCTGCACAAAACAATTTATGTGGTTAGATCGTGAAGTTAATGGAGAAGGATTCAAAGAATTTAATTACAAGATATCAGTATTCTCAGACTTATTCGGCTAAGATAAACATGACTTTTAATGTAACCACTGATCTTGCATATAAAAAACATTAAAGAAGATGTCATTTTTAAACCTTTCATTTTATGTCTTCCTTTAATTACTGATTTTCTTGCCATGTAGGACAGAAAGGGTGTTCAGGTTTCAGATCATGTAGCTAGATTTGTAGTATTAATGGAGTACTTAATTATGTGCATGCAGATAGCTTGCTTTGCAGCTTAGAAAAAAAAAAACGATACCTTTCTTTGCAACATAAATAAATAAATACTTAACGGACGGGGAGTTTACAATTTGGTTTAAATATGCCTACTTTTACAACAGGAAGTTTATGTTAACGTTATCATTTCCATTTTTTCTTTTTTTCTTTTTTTTGAAATGAACTTCTCATTATTAATAACAGATCAATTACAGAGTTTGTCAAACAAGACATTTCCTGAAATAAACTTAGGACTCTTCTCGATCATTATAATCTCAATGCTATAATTAAAACTAAACTTAGCTAGTTGGTGTGCAACATCATTTCCTACTCTCGGGACCCATGCAACCTTCCAATCTTGTCATCTCTTAAGTAGTTCTTTAATATCATCCACTACTTGCCCAAACCAAAGCCAATTCTCTTCTTTACTATTTATTGCCTTCACAACACTTTATGTATCACCTTCAAATATTACATCGCAAAACCATTGCTCTATACAATGCCAAACATTTGGCTAGCACTGGTTTGGCGTTAAAACTCTTTTTTATCAATGAGTGAAACCAAAACTTCTTCTTCCCAATCCCGAACTATGACTCCAATACCCATTTCCTTAACATCTTCATGTGGTGCAGCATCCCAATTGGCCTTAATGTAACCATCTGATGGTGTTTTCCATGTTCTAGTGTTGTTGGCAAATCCCTCCTTGCTAACCTTCTTGCCTTCTCACTTGTGCAGCCTTAAACTCTTCTATTAGCTCATCAGTTCCCAATACAAGTCTTTTTGGATCAATCATTCTACCTTCAAATAGAAATTTGTTTTTTCTTAGCCAAATTTCCCTCAACATAACCACAGCCCAACTGAGAGTAACATCATTTAGTTGTACACCTTATCGAAAGCTCTAAGAAATTCATTTCATTTACATTCCATTTCTGCACTGGGCTTGTTGCATCATTCCATATGTCATTAGCCGCAACACACCTCCCATAACACATGTACCTCTATTTTAGCCTCTTGCTTGCATACCCTACAAATTGGATTGTCTACCACCTGTTTCTTATACAAATTTTGTCTTGTTGGCAACACACCTTGACAAGCCTTCCACATGAAGCTCTTCACGGTCCCTAGTATCTCTAATTTCCACAGTTTCTTCCAACACTTTTCCAAACCACTCTTTATGGAAGACTCTCCCTGCTTCATATGTTTCTTATTTAGAGCAGAATAATAAGCACTCCTTACACTGAAAGTCCCATCTCCAGGATATCCCCAATAACTCTTATCGGGTCCTCCAAGGAAACTAATAGGAATATTACAAATCTGCTCTACCTCTTCCTTATTGAACATTTTTGCTACTAATTGCTCATTCCAGCTATGATTCTCCTCATTAATCAACTCATTCACTCTTGCATCTCGATCCAACCTGCTGACTTGTGATTGCACACTGAAAGTTTCTGAGAGTGAAGCCACTTATGCCCCCATATCTTAATATTTTGACCATTACCCACCCTCCATATTAACCCTCCTTTCAATAAGTCAATTGCTGAGAACAAATTCCTCCAAATTAAAGAAGCACCCCTACCTAGTTTAGCCTCCAGTAAAGATTTCGTCTTGAAATACTTTTCTTGAAAGATCTAAGCCACCAAAGAAGATGGAAACTGCATCATTCTCTAGCATTGCTTAGCAAGCAAAGCCTCATTAAAACTCTCCAAATCCCTAAACCCCATACCTCTCGCACTCTTAGATTTGCCCATTGTTTCCCACCTCTTCCAATGAATCTTCTTCTCCCCCTCCCTACTATCCCACCAGAATTTAGTAATAATGTTTGAAATCTCATGACATAAATTTTTTGGTAGCCGAAAAACACTCATCGTGTATGTAGGTATAGATTGTAATACATGTTTGATAAGTACTTCTTTTCCTACTTGAGAGAGAAATGAGTTTTTCCAGCTGTGAATTTTCTGCCATATACGCTCCTTTATTCCTCTAAAAGTATTAAATTTAGACCTCTTCACCAAAGCTGGTAATCCCAAATACCTTTCATAGCTCCCACACACACCACCTCTTGCTTCTTGAATAATATCTATTTTCTCATTAGCTGTAGTACTATTAGAACTAAAAAAGAAAGAAGATTTTTGTTTATTTAGCATCTAACCTGATCCTGCCTCATATAGTTGTAGCAATTCATGAATCTCCTTCCACTCTGAAACCTTTGCTCTCCAGAATAGGATACAATCATCTGCAAACATCAAATGATTGATAAATATACCACTTATTCTCACTTAAACAACTTTTATATCCCCCTTCTTCTCTGTAGCAGTAATCAAAGAGCTTAAACCTTCAGCACAAAGGATAAAGAGATAATATGACAAAGGGTCACATTGTCTCAACCCCCTCTTTGGACAAAAAGCCTCCCCTGAAATACCATTAACCACAACTGCATAGCTAACTAAACTGACACACTCCATCACTAGTTGTACCCACTTCCCACTAAGTCCTAACTTCACCATCAAAGCCTTCAAAAACCTCCATTTAACCCTATCATACACTTTGCACATATCTAACTTCAAAGCTAAACTTCCCACCTTTCCTTTCTTGCGAGTCTTCATGGAGTGTAAAATTTCATAAGCTATTCATAACATTATCAATGATCAATCTTTCCGGTAGAAAAGCACTTTGGTTACAAGAAATAATTAAAGGTAACACTCTTTTTAACCTATTAGCCATGACTTTTGTAATAATCTTATACATCACATTACATAAGCTAATAGGACGGAAATCACTAACATTCACAACATTTTTTACTTTAGGAGTTAAAGCAATAAATGTGTGATTTAAAGAAGAAAGTGTACCCTCTCCATTTAGGAAACTAAGAGCAGCTTTACTAACTTCATCTCCAATAGCATCCCAATGTGTCTAGAAAAAACCTATACTGAAGCCATCTAGTCCTGGGGATTTAAGAGGCTCCATCTATTTGATTGCAACATCCACTTCTGTTTTGGTGAAAACCGAGTCCAGATGTTGATTCATCTCAGCTGAAACTCGAGGCTCCATGTTCTCCAAGCATCTTTCAATAATTATCGTTTCCAAATAATTAAAATCATGTAAGACACCTTTTCACAAATTGCAATCTCTTTCTTCAGTAATTGTATGGAGAATAAAAGTTCATGTATACATGAGAAGTTCTAGTCTCAAAAAAATCTCATAAAAGTAAATTTACAAATTGATGTGTCTTCATGTGATATGTTAGTTTATGAGTTTACAATTAGCTAGACATATCACATCAATATATATCAGTTTATGAGTTTATTTTTGTGACTAAAGCATTTCTCTTTATACAAACCAGTAAACTCAAAAAGGAAAAACAAAAAACTAGACTATTTGATATCCACTTGTTGATTTTTACAAAGATCATCATACTTACAACTAGTAAACGTGCATATGCAACAACATAATATCCAACAAAGTAAAGTTTATAGCAAGACATAACAACATGACCAAACCAACAATTATCATCCACCTATGCAAGTGGTAACACCTTCAAGTGGATGCAAAATGCATCAATATATGACAAACTACCATCACATGACAGTAATTTTGTTTTATAAAAAATATAAAATAAAAAAGAAATTTAAAATACTTAGGTGCAATTTGGATAGTGAGATGAGATGAGATGAGATGGTTTTAAGGCTAGTTTGGGTACCAAGAGTACCTGAGGTACTCTCAAACACTCTCACTACTATTCTTTACTTTATTATTACTTTTTACCTACTTTTTCTACTATTCATTACTTTTCACCTACTTTTTACTACTATTCAATATTCTATTATTACTTTTTCATTACTATTCACAAACATTCTCAGATATTTTCACTACCCAAACCAAGCCTAGATGAAAGTTGAAAGTTAATAAAATATTATTAGAATATTAATTTTTAATATTATTATTATTTTAAAATTTAAAAATGTGAAATTGTTTATTATATTTTATGTGAAAATTTAAAAAAATTATAATGATAAGATTAAATATTTTCGCTGTCTAAACGGGCCTAATTGTCAGGTGACCCAAGAGTCAAGACACAACCTTTGTTGCCCCCAGGATCGCCTGGGATGCAAGGCCCAAGCAAGTGCTTATGCTTCTCTATTGCTTTAGTTTATGATGGACGATTTTATTCAAGCCTATCTCCCATTTTAGCTGGCTTATGCTTCTCTTTTTGTTTCCCTTTTTTGTCAGTATTTTGGTTCAATACGAAATCGTTCTTGTTTTGCTTTAATGACTGGATTTGATAAACATCTTGAACTGGATTTTATAAACAAAGATCAGAGCTAGATCATGAGCACGAGTGCAATCATAAAATCTTTTACCTGATTTTATAATATCGATAAGCTAATAATCCATGGTAATCGAGAATTGTTTCATCAAAATTATTTTATTATTTCATCAAAAGCTAGGAGAATAGAAACCAGGTGTAGAATCCTTGCTGGTATCATTGTTTTACATTTCATTATGAATATGTTAGTCCGAATTAGATAAAGGAAAAAACTACTATGCCGTCCAATATTTATCGCTCTATTTAACTGCTCAGTGATTTTTTTTTTTTTTACTTAATGATGAAAAAAATAATTTTAAGTGCATTAGTGTATTTTTTTATTTTTTAAAAATATATAAATATATGAAAAAAAATGAATAGAAAAATAAAATAAAAATTAGAAAAAATATCTAACAATATAAACAAACAGCAGAGTAGGACCTCTATTAGATAAAAGTGTTTTGATGACAATTTTGTTGCTTTATGTGGTCGCATTACAACTGGCTATGGAGTGTTGGCTAAAATATATGATAGAAAATATATTAGATGAAAATAATAATATTTTATTATTATATTGAGAAATGGATTAGAACCGTGGGAATATGTTTTTGAAAGAAATGAACAAAAAGCAGCACATGTTATATTAGCCAAAATTAAACTTTACAGTTGTCTAATCAATGAAGATGCTCTCAGGCACTAAAGAAGTGCAATCCAGGCAACCATAGTCGCCTGGGTTACGCGACCCCAGCTCGCATCAACCGAGAAGTGCAGGTTGCTCAAGGCTAAGCCACGGCATGACCTAGGCGTTTTAAAATTCATTTTTATTTTTTATTTAGAAGTCAAACACTCATTTTTATTTTTTGAATTGTATTTTCAGTTTTTTTTTATATACGTAGCACCCAATTATTTATTTTGATGAGACGTATTTAACATATTATTTACCATTTAGTAATAAAAGATCAACACGGAGTAAAAAGTTTAAGTTTAAAATTAGAAATAGGGACTTGTTAATGTTTAAAAACGACACAATCCAAAAAGGAAGAAAGATTCGTTCCCAAACGTGCTGAGGTGGGTTGGGCCTCGATCAATGAGGGATGGAGCCACGGCGGTAATCCAGTGCGGCTGTACGGTGTCTGTGCGTACGTTCATGATAGTGATGAGTATTTAAATGCAGAGAAAATAATGAGAGGTGGATACATAGATTTACGTAATTCAACACTAGACTTACGTTCACAGAGGTTTGGGAAGAGGAGATTCTACTATAATATGCTTGTTTACAGTCTCTCATAGCCTCTCATTTCTCATTGTACAATGGGAGCTGGAAATCTGTTTATTGGAGAATATGTTCTCTCTAGAGGTTGAAGAAGCAGTCGAAGAAGAAGCCCCCCAACAGACGACGCCACTATTAATGTCCAAAAATAGTGCAGCCTGAAAGGGGGAAAGGTCCATTCTTGGACGCAATGAGGTAGGCTAGGCCTCGATTGGTGAGGTGTGAAGCCTTCGACGGTGATCCGGTGCGGTTGTTCGATGTTTATGCATACGTCTATAGCGATAAATAGTATTTAAATGCAAGGGCATCATTTGGAGGCATAACTGTCGGAATCTACCTCCCCTTTGGTAGGAGGAGGCACCTCGAGTTCTACCATCCAAGAAACCCCGTACGTCTCCCTCAACAACTCCAACTCAATGGAAGTCACTTTCAAACGCCACGAAAAATCAACAAACTCCTCTGGACCGGTGTCACCCTGACCGTCAGCAGCATGGGTAATGTCGAAAGGTCTAGCCAATCTGGAAGGATGCAAGGATTTCTTGGGAGCCATTAGCAACCAAAGGGAAAGAAGAGAAATCAGATGAAACAACACAAGGAGAAATGTTTGAAGGCGGAAGAGGAATACAGAATATCCAGCAGAAGAGAGAATGGACAAAGTAACCCGTTGCTGTGAAAGAAGGGGATCTTATATAGGCGAGCTTGACGGTTAATATCCCGAGGCAGTAGGAACCCATGCACCCCACGGAGTACCAGAATCTCACCATCGTCGAGATTCCAACAAAGCGTATCCAATGATGCGACGTAGCGAATAAATAACCGCTTGACATGAGTAATGACGAAGGGACTGAAGGGGAGCCATTTAATACATAACAGAACTGTCAAAATACAGCCATGCAAACTGGAGGTGAACTGTTGCTAGATAAAGTGTAAAAGCAAAAAGGCCACTCAAATATAACTGGAGAGTAGAAGTATAATATGTGAGCGCCAAGAAATCCGCAACCCCTATTCCAAAAAAGAAAATGCCGCATGGTCACAATTGCGGGAGCCTATTAACCAAGGAAAGAAATGCCTCTTTGTGACCGCCCAAAGCATGAATAGAAATTAATAGTTTGTATTTTTTATTTTAAAAAAAAAAGAAGAAAACTACTTTAGGATATTAAGTTGTTAAAAATATATAATAATTTGGGAATTAAAATGAAATTAATTATCATTACAAGACAGACTTTTAAAATAGACCAAGGTTATCCTCACTTTTCAACTAAGACGTGTCATAGTTTCCAACGAAAGGAAAGAAAACTTTGCCGTGTTATTCCCTCCCTAGTTGTCCCTCTCGAATAATGTGTATCCAGCTCTTCCCCAAGATTTTAAGAACCGAAACTTCCTACTCCTTTCTTGCCTTTCGAGTTCCCAGTCTCTCTCTATATACATTTATCACGCCAATTAGAAAAAACGTTGAAACCCAATTAGTGCTGGAATTTCATTACATTAAAAATGAAAAAGCTGATGATCATTCTGACACAGTCTAACCCACACCAAATGAGGACACAAGCAATTTCAATACTAGCAATTTTTGTTATTTTTCTCGCCCATGTTTCGATTGCTGCTTCAGATCGAGCCACAGAGACCTTCCTCCAATGTCTTTCAGACCATTCTCAATCCTCTCTATCGATCACTTCTGTCACCTATTTCCCCAACAACTCTTCATACACAGATGTCTTGCAGTCCTATATTCGAAACCTCAGATTCATTTCTCCTGCAAGCCCAAAACCACTGCTCATCGTAACCCCCACCCATGTTTCTCACATCCAAGCATCGATAATCTGTTCAAAAATCCATGGACTTGAAGTCAGAATCCGTAGTGGTGGCCACGATTATGATGGCCTTTCGTATGTATCAGATTCCCCGTTCATTATCATTGACATGTTCAATCTAAGATCCATATCTGTCGACATGGAAGATGGAAGCGCTTGGGTGGAGTCCGGGGCAACACTCGGAGAGCTGTACTATAGAATAGCTGAGAAGAGCAAGATCCATGGCTTCCCGGCCGGAGTTTGCCCCACAGTTGCTGCTGGAGGCCATTTCAGTGGAGGTGGGTACGGCAACATGATGAGAAAGTACGGCCTGTCGGTGGATAATGTCGTTGATGCAAAAGTTGTCGATGCTAAGGGTAGAGTTTTGGATAGAAAATCTATGGGGGAAGATCTTTTCTGGGCCATTAGAGGAGGAGGTGGAGCCAGCTTCGGGGTCATACTTTCCTGGAAAATCAAACTGGTTGGCGTCCCAGAAATTGTCACGGTCTTTAGAGTTGAGAAAACCTTGGAACAAGGTGCTACCGACATTGTTCATCAATGGCAACATGTTGCTGACAAGATTGATGAAGATCTCTTTATCAGAGTGGTGGTGCTACCTGTAAATAGAAAGCAATATCAGACAATAAAAGCTAAATTCGTGGCTTTGTATCTTGGAAATTCAGAAGATCTGATTTCTGTTATGGATGAAAGTTTCCCTGAATTGGGTTTACAACGCCAGGACTGCATCGAAATGAACTGGATTGAATCGGTGCTCTTCTGGTCTAACTACAAAAACGGTACATCCCTGGATGTTTTGCTTGAGCGACAACCTCAATCAGAAAAGTTCTTGAAGAAGAAATCAGACTATGTCCAAAACCCCATTTCAAAAATGGGTCTTGAAAGCATATGGAAGAAAATGATGGATTTAAAGAAGCCAGTACTAACATTCAATCCCTATGGGGGAAAAATGAGTGAAATTTCTGAGTTGGAAACGCCATTTCCACACAGAGCAGGGAACATGTACAAAATCCAATACTCAGTGAACTGGAAAGAGGAAGGTGTGGAGGCATCAAAGCAAAACTTGGATCGAATAAGAGGGCTTTATGATTATATGACACCTTTTGTTTCTAAGTCACCAAGGGGATCATATCTGAATTATAGAGATGTTGATTTGGGCATCAATGGGGTTGGGAATTCAAGCTACTCAGAAGCTAGTGCTTGGGGAACCAAGTATTTTAAGGGAAATTTCGACAGGTTAGTACAAGTGAAGACTTTGGTAGATCCAGATAACTTCTTTCGATATGAACAAAGCATCCCTTCTCTTGCACCATGGACAAGTGTACAAGGTAGGATAATGCAATTGCTTTGAACACCTCTGATTATCAGTATAGGAAAGATGCAAAATATTGTCATGTAAACACGTACAAGTACATATTTATCCACATTTCAAACTGAAAAATCCATATTAATGTTTCTTTCGGTATTTCTTTTATTGGAGCAGCTGATCAAAATACTTTTTTTTTTTCTCCTCTATTGCTGAATTGCCAAATTTTCTTTTAGCAATATGTTGGAGGCATTAACCTTTTAATGGTTTTAGTTGATTTTTCTTGTGTAGGAGTTCTGATACGAATGATCATTTAGCGTATATTTTGTGCACTCCATATAATTGGTCAAAATAATTATCAGAAAAAGTGATTGCACGTAAATTTTTTCATCTTTCAATATTTCTTTTATTTGGGAGTAGAAGATACGCGATCAGAGAAGCAGCGTTCTCTCAGCGTACCCAATTAAGGACATATTCGACAATGAATTTGTTAAATGAAAAGGAAGAATGAGGAGCACCAACTGTTTGATAATATTTCTGAATGAAAGTTCCTCTTACAGAATACAAAATATTCTAATTACTTGCTCACATAATCAGTGCGTACAGTGACGAATATATAGGGAAGGCGGAACACAACAGAATGCTTATGATTGGGACACGTCCCTAAGTTTGTTACAATGCAAATCTTCTCGAATCTTCCTCTTGCTTCTGGAAAGTTGTTGTGACAAGTCTTTTGGTAATTCCACTGCCTTAATAGAATTGATTTTTTTTTTTTTTTTTAACTTAATTTCATAGATTGCAAATTATATTTAATATTCAGAATGCTCAAGTTTGTTTAATCCTATTGTTTTGCACCGCTGAAGCTGGATCTGTTGGCGATACTGGTTAGATATTTTTATAGGCAATTCTCAGGTCACTTGTACAGAATATTTTCGTGGCTGATCATTGCTTCAAAGCAAAGAAAACTAATTTCCAAAAATTCATATTATTCTCATATTTATTGTGGTTAAAAACTTTAAAATTTTGGAAAAAAAAAATCCTGTATAATTACACTTTGCGCCTCTAACCTACAACCATGAACCAAAAAATCCTATATGACCTCACATGTTCCTTTACTGATAGACCATTAAGATGATTATGTCACAATTTATTTTTTGTAATTTGTAACGGTCAAATCTTAGATGAGGGTATGTGAAAGAGTATTGAAAAACAGAGTATATTGTTCACAAGATTTTACATTTACAGACACTGTATTATATAAAAAACACTCAATGTAATTGCATAAATGAAATAGGAAAGAATGAGCCATCAGTGGGTCAACTCCATGGATTACGGATGCTTGATCTTTGGCTGAATATTAAATTGTGCTTGATCCTGGGATGTTCTATCATGATTTGTGGAAGAGGAAGTCTTGGCTTGATTTTCAGTGGGGTGGATATTATCTTCATTACGCCCCCTCAAGTTCAACGTTGCTGGAAGGACATTGAGCTTGTGTTGAAGAAATCCAAACCTGGAGGCAACAAGTGGTTTAGTGAGAATGTCAACCGGTTGATCTTTTCCTGAAATGAACTGAACTCTGAGATGATGTTGGGCAACTTGTTCGCGAACGAAATGAAAATCTATGGCAACATGCTTTTTGTTCATGAATGAAAAATAGGATTGACTGAAACATACGTGCCTCCAATATTATGGCACCATAACGTTGGTGCTTGATTCAAGAAAATGCCAAGTTCTTTGAGTTCTTTGAGAAGTCCCTGAATCCAAAGAAGTTCTGCTGTGGAGTTTGGTAGTGCACAGTATTCAGCTTCCGTGCTGGAGCGAGCTATTGTCTGCTGTTTTCGAGAGCTCTAAGAAATTAAGTTTGAGCCAAAATAAATGAGTTAGCTACTTGTTGATCGGCGATCATCAAGACAACCTACCCAATTTGCATTCTGAAAATGCTTGCAGAGACGGCGATTTTTGTTGTGTAAACTTCAAGCGATAATTTGGGGTTGCTTTGAGATACCATAGGATGCGCTTCACAGCCATCCATTGGGTGACAGTCAGACGATGCATAAATTGACATACTTTGTTAACAGCAAATGAAATGTCAGGTCTTGTTAGCTAGGCATATTAGTGCGCCAATGGTACTCCTATAAAGAGTAGGATCATGAAATGGATCTCCATAAAGAGTGTAAGAGCATGTGCCGAGGACATAAGAGTGGAAACAACTTTGGCATTATACATATTTGTTTTCTTGAGCAAATCCACAATATACTTATGTTGATTGAGTAAGAGATCAACTTACTCAAAATGAGCTTCAATACTCAAGAAAAGATGAAGTTGCCCGAGATCCTTAACAAGGAGACCATCACTGAGCTTATGAATCAGAGAATTCATGGCAACTGTCGAGGAACCTGTGATAAGGATCTCATCAACATAAATTAGAAATAGAAGTTCCACAGAGTTCTGTCGATAGATAAATAGTGAGCTATCAGCCTTTGAGGAGAAAAATCCTAGTTGAAGAAGGCAAGAACTCAATTTGGAGAACCAAGATCGGGGGGCCCGTTTGAGCCCATAAATGGCTTTCTGAAGTTTACACACCAGGAAAGGCCCACTAGAGTTCTACCCTAATTCTACTCGGCCCAAGGGCATCCCAACAAGCATAGGGAATAAGGGGTCTACCAAGGAGGGCCTACCGTATGGGCAACAAGACTAATCAGCCTGACATCCCATGGTCGACTTCAGAGTCCAAGGACCTGCATGGAATACGGCGAGAAATGCGGAGAGCCTTTGATCTGTGGGTGTCAGATTATCTACGGCACACATGGCTTGGACAAAACCAGGAAACTGCGGCACATTTATAAAATCGTCATAGAGTCATGTTGTATTAAAGGAGGTCTGACAGCAAATGCAAGAGGGAAGGCACGGACTTAGTGGAGGACAACACTATCTTACGTCTTTTTCAGACCACGGTATAAATAGCCGATTCTAAGTACCAGAAATGTCTCGGATCCCTAGATTCCTTCACTTATTTACCAACTTCCAAGAATATTTACTAACTTTGGAATCGAATGTTACCCAGCCCCTATGCTGCCCTCTCAAAGCTGTATTCTTTTCTACCTTTGGCAAGCCCGTTCTCGAAGACCTAAATTGTCAGAACTTGGCCTAAGGGTATGCGAAACACGACGTTAACACACATAATGAGAAAACTAAGGATGCATGAACCCTTGAGGGTGAGTCATAAACACGGATTCAAAAAGTTCACCATGCAGAAACACATTTTGAACATCCAACTGTCGAATATGCCATTTACATGTGACATCAATAGAGAGGATAAGGCAAATGGTTTGAGGCTTGACGACAGGGCTGAAGGTCTCATTGTAGTCAAGACCAGGCTGTTGGTGGTAGCTCTTGGCCACTAAGCAAGCCTTGTGGCACTGGATAGAGCCATCAACGTTGTATTTGAGTCGATAAACCCACTTGTTGCCAATTATATTCATGCTGGATACAGGTGGAAGGAGATACCATGTTCCGTTTTGTACGAGTGCAACAAACTCCTCATTCACAGCATGTCTCCAAGCTGGGTCTTTGTTGGTTGCTGTGAAATTTGTTGGTTCTGTGAGAACAGAGGATTCATGGCAGTAAGAGCTCGAAATGGAAAGGGAATGGTGCCGTCGGTTCTTTTTTTGGGGCACCAAATATTGTTTTGAAGACGGGCTCTCATTGGGGTAGCTGTTGGTGTATAAGAGACTATTGGTAGAGATGCTGGACTTTCTGAAGATGAAGTTGCATCAGGAGGCCTAGCAGCAGATGGAGAAGATGATGGCATAGTGAGATCACGTGAGATAGGCAGTGGAGAGGAGGGCCCCACATTAGGTACCTTCAAAAAGAAAGGAAGTGAAGTAATAGAACAAGAAGTGTGGTTAGTTGGCTCAACGAGTGGTGATGCAGGCTGGAGTTCGTTGAAAGGAAAACGGGCCTCGTCAAATTGAACATGGCGTGAAATGTAGATTCGGCCAGTGGCTTGATGAAGGCATTTGTTCCATTTGTGAGATGGGCCATAACCAATAAAAATGCACATTTTGGACCAAAAATCCATTTTATGAGAATTATATGGTCTTAAGTAAGGCCAGCAAGCAAAGCTAAATGTTCTCAGGAAGGTGTAATCGGGTTTCACATTGAAGAGATAGTCAAGAGGAGATGTTTTGTTGAGAACTGGAGAAGGAAGATTATTGATAAAAAAACATGTTGTTTGAAAGGCATGTGACCAATACGTTTTAGGAACGGAAGCATGAGCCACGAGGGCGAGACCGGTTTCAACTAAATGGCGATGTTTTCGTTCAACCGGCCCATTTTGTTCATGAGTGTGGGGACAGATTAAACGATGGTTAATTCCTTGATTTTTGAAAAATTGGTTGAACATATTTAATCTTTCGATTAAATTGCCATTCAACAAAAATTTGAAAATGATGAAAAGTGGATTCAACGTCAGATTTTCGAACTAAGGGAAATAACTAAGTGCATTTGCTATAATCATCAAGAAAGATAACATAGTATCGGTACCATCAATAGAAGGTATCGGTGATGGTCCCCATACATTAAAAAAAAAATGAGATCTAAAGGATTTTGAGAACAAGATGGAGATAAATAAAATGGAAGCTTGTGACTTTTTGCTTGTTGGCATGAATTACAAACATGAAAATGTTTATTGATAGTGACAGGAAGCTTATTGGAAAACAGAATATTATTGACTAAACAAAGAGACGGGAGAGACTGAGGAAGGTTTGGGATTTCTTTGCTTCAATTTATGGTATTCGGCTTCCTCAAGTACGTGTATGGACAGATGTGATGAATATTTGGTGGTGTCGGGCTTCTCTATCCTCATAGGCTAGATGGCTTTGTGGTATAATTCCTTTATTGATCTCTTAGGCTCTTTGGAAAGCTCGTTGTGCGGCCCGCATGGAAGATTTTAGATATGAACCGAAGGACATTATTCGAATGGTAAACGGGTTTATTTTGGATATTTCCAATTCCTTGAAAACATTTAAATCAGTGGGGGGATCAGGATTTGAGAGTGCTAAGGGAGCTTAATTGCCCCATTGCGCCAACTAAGGAAAAATGTTTGAAGTTGATTGCTTGGTCACCACCAATAAGGGGATATTCAAAGCTCAATGTTGATGGTGGATTCATTGGGAATCCTGGGATGGTGGGTGGAGGGGGTGTGGTCCGAGATGAGCAAGGACGGGTTCTTGGAGGTTTTGCTCATACGTATAGTCAGGCTACAAATAATATTGCTGAGTGTAGAGTAATGCTTGATGGGCTTTATCTTTATCGACAATTGGGTTTGTACAATGTTTTAGTTGAGTCCGATTCTAGTGTAGTGATGAGATGGTTTATCTAGGGAACTTGTAACTATTGGTATTTGTGGGATTTTTGGGAAGAAGCAATCTCCCTTATTTCTTGGATGAATGTTCAATTTAAGCATGTTTTTAGAGAAGCTAATATGGTAGCGGATTTTTTAGCAAAACACGGGCGAGAGGTGGGACTTGGGATTCTTTTGGGGAGGATTATGGTACAGGTAGACTAAAGGGGCTTATTAGTACTGATAGGTTGGGGATTCCTTATGTTAGATATTAGTTGAGGCAGCTTGAGTTAAAAAAATAAAAATAAAAATAAAAATAAAAAAGACTAAACAAAGAGACGATGACCAAGTTTAGAATGCCAAGTTGGAATGGATGCTCGTTCTCCAATGCAAGCAGATTTTTTTGGCTTGAATGAAGGTGGAGGTTGGAAATTATAGAGTCCACCCGTAGTTGGCCATGTTTTGGTCACTTTGAGTGGGAGTTGTGGCCATGTTTGCTCGATAATTTGTGGAGGTTTCATTTTGATAGGCAAAATCAAAGCGATGATAACATGACTTGGCAAACTGGTCGTGCACCTTGAAAAATTGAAGACTGATGACGACCATGCGCTCTGCTTCTATTGCGATTATTCTGAGTGTTATGTCGATTTTGATGACTGGTTTGATCACCAGTTGGAGTACGTCCACGCCCTCGGTTGGTGCGAGAGGAAGTGTTGGCTGAAGCATTAGCCAGATCAAGAGATACACGTTGCTGTTCTAGCATCGATTCCTAGTTGAGAAGATGACCATGAACTTCCTACACAGTCATGGGATCAAATCTTGTTGTAAGAGAAGTGATAAGAGGATCATAATCAGGCCCAATTCCAGCTAGAATATATCTGATAAATTCACTGTCAGAGAGTGGAGTGCCAATAGCTGCAAGTGTGTCACTGTACGACTTCATTTTCTTAAAGAAGTCGGAGATTGTAGTGCTGCTTTGTTTGTAGGTTGCAAGATTAAGGCTC
The DNA here is from genome assembly GCA_003123785.1 of Pterocarya stenoptera. Classification (NCBI taxonomy): domain Eukaryota; kingdom Viridiplantae; phylum Streptophyta; class Magnoliopsida; order Fagales; family Juglandaceae; genus Pterocarya; species Pterocarya stenoptera. Next base: position 126,475 of record QEOT01000731.1, read on the forward strand.
AGATTATTGACCGAGCTTGAGGTTGAAGAGAAAATATCTCTGCAAGAGCATGCCAGATATCACGCGAGTTATCAAAACCAACAACATGGGCCAAGACATCCTCGGATAAAGAGGAAATAATTGCAGAAAGCAATAGTTGATCTTGTTGCTTCCAGTGATGATATTCTGGATTTGAAGACAACACAGGAGTGTTGGGATCGGTACCAACAGAAGAGATCATGGGAGGTGGAGGGCTCTGTGTGCCATCCACGAAGCCAAACATATTTTGTCCCTTGAGATAGGGAATTAACTATGCTCTCCATAACAGATAGTTATCACGCGTGAGTTTAATGGTGATAAGATGAGCAACATGATTGAGAGAAGGAGCAGAGGTAGAAGAGGAAGAGGCCATGGAAAAAAAAGACGCGAGTCACAAAAGGCTGGATACAATGAAAGAGTACTGAAAAACAGAGTATATTGCTCACAAGATTTTACATTTACAGACACAATATTATATACAAAACACTCAATGTAATTGCATAAGAAAAATTTATTTATTATCCATTTTCTCAGCATCCTCTCATCATCCAGCATTAGCTTCACAAGTGAAATATAATAAATAGTCTCCAATCATCTAATGCCACATCATAGGATGGTGAGAGGATGATGAAAATTAAGATGATGAGTAGAATTACTCATTGCATAAATGAAAAAGGAAAGAATGAGCCATCAGTGAGTCAACTCCATGGATTACGGATGCTTGATCTTTGGCTGAAACTGCATTGTGCTTGATCCTGAGATGTTCTATCATGATTTGTGGAAGAGGAAGTCTTGGCTTGATTTTCGGTGGGGTGGATATTATCTTCATTAGTATGAATGCACTTTTTTTTATTGTTTTATGGTATGAAATGTCAGTTGATGTTTTATTCAACGACACATCAAGCTTCCAATTAAGCACCTACATAACTGCAACTCATAGAGGGGGAGCGTGTGGAAGAAAATGAAGAGATGAGAGATTGATTTGGAAGAGGACGGGTGTGGCAGCGTGTGGGGAGACCCACACTTGCATAATATATTTTGAAGAGAAATTAATCTTTGCATCAGCCTACACACCACATACTATAACTTTTTTTATTTTTTTTATTTGTTTCTCTTATTAAATGTGTATTATATGGATGATGAATAAAAAAATATAAATGTTTCAAGAAGAGTAAAATAAAAAAAAAATAAAAATAAATAAAAAACACATTAATGTGTGGTGTGTAGGCTTATGCATAGCAATGCTTTTTGAAGAGATTGCAATCATTATACAGTAATCTCTTCTACTTTTGAGTCTGTCTCGAAATTCGTTCAATAATTGTCTAACGTCCATGGGATGAAATGATCACGTGCTCATAGGATTATTCGGATGAAAAACTTTAGTCTTGAAAGATAAATTAGTTAGTCCAAGGCAGTATTGGTATGCATGCGGTTTTAACGGGTAATTCCCAAAATTAAATTAAAAAAACAAGTCAATTATGTCGCCAATCAAAAAATCATGTCGCCAATAAAAAAAAGTCGTACTTCTCGAAGCACTTTCCCGTTGTCTACTTTGGACTTATGGTTACTATGAGATCAAACAATACTGTAAATTAACAACTTTAGGCCAAACCTTCTACAGTCGTTCCAACCTCTCAACTTGCAAAATCCTCAAAACCCAAAAGCGAAAATCTCCATGCACTTTTGTCAAATACAAGGTACGGAATTCACCCTGAATTGCAAAGCTCATTAGTTAATTTCTGAAAAGAAAATGCTTAGAAAAGTAAAAGGCAAATGAGTTTAATTTTCCTATCAAAATTTGGGCTTTCTGAACAGGAACAACCGCGGACCTATACATTGTCTCTATATAAAGACACTGAAGTTTTCAAGCTTGAAACTCAAAAACAGTTTGGTTCCTAGGAGAAAGAGAAAGTAAGAGATTTTTCAGTTACCGATGAGAAAATCAGGCTGTTCTACCTTTCTTTCTGTGCCTTCCATGATTCCTCTGTTTCTTGTTCTTCTTCATGTCTCTGCCTCATGGGCAGCCACAGACTCGGTGTATGCTACGTTTGTTCAATGTCTGTCTAAGCAAACAATCCAACCCAACCAAGTTTCCCAAATAGTTTATGCTCAAACCAACGCTTCCTACACATCTGTGCTCCGAGCCTACATCAGAAACTCCCGCCTCAACACCTCCTCTACCCGAAAACCTGTGATCATTGTGACCCCAACGCAAGAATCCCATGTCCAGGCCGCCGTGATTTGCTCAAAGAGGATTGGCCTTCAGATCAGAACCCGAAGCGGCGGCCATGACTACGAGGGCATCTCTTACATCTCCGATGTGCCGTTTATACTCCTCGATATGTTTAATCTCCGATCCATAAATATCGACCTTAAGGAACAAACAGCTTGGGTTGGAGCCGGCGCCACACTCGGAGAGCTTTATTATAGAATCTGGGAGAAGAGCAAAGTGCACGGCTTCCCAGCCGGTGCTTGTCCCACCGTTGGGGTTGGTGGGCACATTAGCGGCGGAGGGTATGGTAACATGCTGCGTAAATATGGGCTGTCGGTGGATCATGTAATCGACGCGAGGATTGTCGACGCTAAGGGTAGGATTCTTGAGAAGGCTTCAATGGGGGAAGATCTGTTTTGGGCAATCAGAGGAGGAGGAGGAGCAAGCTTTGGAGTGATACTTTCGTACAAGCTTAATTTGGTTCCTGTTCCGGAAACGGTCACAATTTTCCGGGTTGAGAGGACATTGGAAGAGAGCGCGACCGACATTGTTTACAAGTGGCAGCAGGTTGCCACCACAACCGATGACAACCTTTTCATGAGATTGCTCTTACAGCCTGTGCGTTCCAAATTGAAGAAGGGGGAGATGACTATTAGAGCTTCGATCATAACCTTGTTTCTTGGAAACGCTGAGCAACTTGTTTCATTGTTGGGTAAAGAGTTTCCTGAATTGGGTTTGAAGAAGGAAAATGTCACGGAAACAAGTTGGATTGATTCTGTCGTTTGGTGGGCTAACTCCGACATTGGGACGCCCCCAGATGTCCTGCTCGACCGAAATCCTGACTCTGCAAATTTCTTGAGGAGAAAGTCAGATTATGTGCAGAAGCCGATTTCCAAAGATGGGTTGAATTGGCTATGGAATAAGATGATTAAGAGTGGAAAAACAGGTTTGGTTTTCAACCCGTATGGTGGGAAAATGAGTGAAATTCCTGCTTCTGCTACGCCTTTTCCACACCGTGCTGGAAATTTGTTTAAGATCCAGTACTCCCTAAGTTGGGAAGAGGAGGGAGTTGTGGCAGACAAGAATTACACTACTCAGATAAGGACGCTTTTCAGTTACATGACTCGATTTGTTTCCAAGAACCCAAGAAGTGCATTTCTGAACTATAGGGACCTTGACATTGGTGTCAATCTCAATAATAAGAATAGCTATGAAGAAGGGAAGGTTTATGGGGTCAAATACTTCAACGACAACTTTAACAGGTTGGTGAAGGTTAAGACTGCAGTAGATCCTGATAACTTCTTCAGGAACGAGCAGAGCATCCCCGTTCTTCCAAGTAAGGCATAGGATTTAATAGTCACACAGATTAGTTGCTGTATGATTGTCATTGTCAGCATAATTCAGATGAATTGTATTCCTTTGCTCTGTGGAGTGATTGGTTTAGTTAGAATCTGAAATCTCTCTTTGTAACGGTCAGCTAGCTTTGTCAATTGTATTCCGTTGCTCTATTTGTTCTAGTATCAGTTGGAAAATAAAGCACTTGCGTGATAGACGGAAGTCTGCCTTGATTGAAGAATGACTCGACCATAATAATCAAGTTGATGGCTTTTTCTTCTTATTGGTTCCTCGTGAAGTCACTGATGGGCTTTAATTTTAGTTGTCTGGAGGCGTCACAGGTCTTTGACTGGCTTTTTCTTCTTATTGGTTCCTTACTACACGGTTAAGCAACAAGCAGTCCCTCCTTTCAATTTATTTCCTGCTTTCAAGGTTCATTGTCACGTGCATTTTCTGATATCTCTTGACTTCTACTTACTCCATCTCATTGGATTCGCATGCAATGGTTATGGGCCCTCCCCAAAATAAGCACAAGACAGATTATGTTCTTCGCATGGGTACAGCTATGGTAGTGTCTGGACTCTGTCATCTGCCAAACCCTATTCCTAATTTCCTATCAATGAAGATGGTGTTCATTTTCTTGTTTCTCATTAGCCGTTTAGAGCTGGTTTCTTGTTAAGAGAGCAGAGAAAGACTGTAGTGCTTATAAAATATCCCTGCTTTAGTGATGTCCTCTACTCTGCATCAGCCTCCCAATATGACTATACATCGGTTGATGCTGATTGCAGGAATCCACTCAGGCGTGAGCGGCTGGTCCACGTCCATCTTATCATCACGGAAATTAGTGGGAGCATCTATGTGGACAATGCTATTTGCAAACCTCTTGAATATATGAACATGATATTCTGTTTCTTATATGCACGTGCATGGAAAAGGAAAAGGCTCGCAAGTGAAAGCATTTGAATGCCATTGGGGATGTTTATTTGTATTTATATTTCTTTCCTTCCATAGATATTGCCATGCCATTTCAGATCTGGTGATCAATGAAGCTGCTTTTCGAAGCAACGAGTTAAAGAGAGTCTATGCCCCGACTACCACAGGCACGTACAACCCATAAAATACCACATATCCATGGCACTTAAACAGTACGGTAATTTGACCCTTCTTGCATTCAATAGCATAACCTGAATATTTAATAGAATGGCTTGTATTATCAAAAAAAAAATAGAATGGCTTATATAACCTTCAGGCTATACGTCTCGGAATCTGGCTCCTAGGATAGTGTTCGGCGTTCCTATATAATCGAGAAATTGGAAAATCAAACTCAAAGCAAATAGACATACATAGTCACAAATGGGAAATTCAAGTCCTCTCATTCTTCTTCATCTTCTCCATGTCTCTGCTTCATGGGCAGCCCCCGATCAGTCTATACCTCGATATTAATAAATCTCGCTTATGACGGAGGGAAATCATGTATACAAAAAAACAAAAAAGTCCAAAAGAAACCCAAAAAAACTCCAGCCAACAAAAGAACTATTACCAACAACGATTACAGCAATTACAGCAAGATGCTAGAGAAACCCCACCATGCCTAATCTGTTCATTCACACTTAAACAACCAAAAACTGCTTTCCACATACACAAAGATATTTTCTTTGGAAGAAACTTGTGCCACACCCATTTTGCCCAATCAAACTTGGGCCCTTTAAATCTAATGACCTCCCACGCTGATTTAGTAGAGACCACCATTCTTCTCATGTAGCCATAACAAAACATCTTTTTTACTTTTCAAGGCCCAACTGATTCTACTATCTCCCATGCCTTCTGCACTCCAATTAATTCCTGAAGCCTTTGCAAGTCCCAGCAGTTATTCACCACCAACTCCCGAATTTGAAGCGAAGGTTCCACAACCCCACTAGGTCCATGGCACAACAAACCAGGTCCTAAGAACCTATCATACCAGAAAGACAATTTTCCTTCCCCCACCTTCCATTTTGTATTCTCCAACAACAATGATAATATCGACAATATTTTTTTCCAAAACAGGGAACCCCAACTGCTCCAACACACAGGACTAAATGCCCCTTCTTAACATACTTAGCCCGGAAAAAATTCCTCCAAAGAGAGTTATGAGTCAACAAGTTCCAACCAAATTTAAGAAACAAAGATCTTTACACATCTTCTAGACCCCTCACACCAATACCACCCTCCTCCACCGGCACACACAACTTCTTCCATGCCCTCCACTTCCACTTACTTTTGCCATTCTGTTCTCCCAAGAAAAAGTTTACAAAGATGCCTTGTAATTTTTTAAACACCAATTTCGGAACATGAAGAGTCGACAATAAGTGCAAAGGCATACTTGAAAGAAGATGCTGTAAGAGAATTAGCCGACCCCCCTGAGAGAGAAGCCTGCCCTTCCAACTGGCTACTTTCTTCCCAATCTTTTCAATTAAAGGCTCAAAGTGACATACCTTAAGCTTCCCCTCTACGATGGGCATACCCAGATAAGTAAAGGGAAAATGACCCTCCACAAAACCAGTCTCAGCCAGAAGCTCTCTTTTCCTGCACAAGCTCAACTTCTTAGAGAAGAAAATCGCAAACTTATCATGGTTGACATGCCGTCAAGACCACTTCTCGTAATCATTCAAAACACCTATAAGACATCTAATCGACCTTTTACTTGCATTCGCAAACACCACCAAATCATCCGCATAAAGTAGATGGGTAATTCTAGGAGCACCAACCGGGAGTGAGAAATGTAAAATTCCTCTTTCAGTCATCCACCTCTTCATCAAACGGGAGAGGACCTCTTCAACAATAATGAATAGGAACGGAGAAAGTGGATCCCCCTAACGAAGACCCATTTTTTACTTGAAGAATCCTTTATACATGCCATGCATCATGATTGAAAACCAAGGTGCCGAGACACACTTAAAGACCAGTCTACAAAAAAATTCAGGAAAGCCAATAGTACAAAGGACATGTTCCAGAAATCTCCAATCGACTTAGTCATACGCCTTGCTCATATGAATCTTCAACATAATATTTCCACCATGCACCTTCCTGTGCAATGATTTCATCATTTCCTGGGCAAGTGATACATTTTCAAAAATACTACGACCCTTCACAAACGCCCATTGCTCAAGAGAAATAATGTCCCCAAGAACCACAGATAGCTTAGCAACTAAAATCTTGGCAAACACTTTATATATGACGTTACAAAGACTTATCGGCCGAAAATTGTCAAAACTTTGTGGATTCTTCACCTTCGGAATCAACACAATATACGACGCCGTATAAAATCTCAGAAGCACCTCCCCAGAATAAAATTCCTCTACTCCTTCCATCACATCTGCTTTAATAAAATCCCAACAAGCCAAATAAAAAACTGACCTAAAGCCGTCTGGTCCGAGGCTACTATCAGCCGCAATAGAGGCCAATGCCTCTCACAATTCCTCCTCCAAAGGCACTACTTGTAAACTAGACACAACACAATCAGGGAGATCACAGTCAAATAACCTACTCAAATCTGACAGCTCAACAAGGTCCTCGTGGGAAAGGAAATTTGTAAAATACTTCACTACCCCCTCATGCACCCTTTCCATTGACTCTAACACTATCCCATCTTGCAATCTCATGCATTTTACATATGCATTCCTCCTCTGTGCAACACATTATGAAAAAATTTTGAATTTTGATCTCCATCCATCAGCCATGCTTTCTTGGCTTGTTGAGAGAGTCTTGTATCCTCTCTTTTGTTCCACATCTCCAGTTCGGCTTGAGCAGAAATAAACTCCCTCTCAAGTTCCTCAAAGTAAGCCACCTGCAACTCATTTTCAAACTATTCAACTTTCTCTTCCAGCTCCTTAATCACACCACCCACTAGCCAAAAACTTCCTTATTCCATGTACGTAGCTTCAACTTGAGCCTCTTAAGTTTACCAGCCAATTTTAAAAGGCCCGAGCTACCATCCATTGGACTCCCCCACAACTCTTGAACAATTTCAAAGAAATTTCTAAAAGGCTCTTAAGTTTACCAGACAACCACATGTTCTGAAATCTAAAAGGAGCCAGGCCATACCTTACATTTCTCAAAACCAACTGAAGAAAAATTGACGAGTGATCCAATGCTCTTCTTCCCAGCAATCTGGCGGTAGCTTCGCCAAAACGTAAATTCGTTATTTACCAGCACTCTATCGAGTTTTGCCCAGCATCTTACCAAACCTTGGTGATTATTACACCAAGACATCTATCTTCCTTCTAACCTCATGTTTATACATGAGGTTATTACAACCACACATGTTTATACATGCATTAAAATCCTCCATAGCGGAAATAGGTCTTAGCCTACCACCCAACCTTTTCTCATTGCTTCTTATAATATTGAAGTCCCCCATCACCACCCATGGTATACCCACAGTTGACACACCACCCAACTGAGACCACAGATCTTGCCTCTCCAGTTGAGAGCATTTAGCATAAACAAATGTAGCTAACAAGCTACCACCACTTGCCATAAAAAGCCCTGTCAACGATTGATTAGTCATACCAACAATATCCATGACAATTTCATCTTTCCAGCACACCCATAATTTTCCCCCCACATCCATATTAGAAACACAATTTGGAAACTGCAAATTGAGAGCCCACCTCTTCAACTTCGACTTATCCTGAAAAGGTTCTAAAATCACCAATACAGAAATTCCATACTTCCGCACCAACTTCCTAACCCTTCTTTTCAATGTCCCCAACCCCCTCACATTCCACACCATAATGTTTTCAATCATAAGTTCAATTTCTAGATGTGGGCTTTCACCCTGCTAGACTTCCTCACTGGAACCTCTTTAGAAGGCTGAACACCCCCCATTGGACCCAGATCTGAACCATAGTCCTTTTGTTTATCCATCAACACATTATTCTCATCTTCAGAAAATATTTTGAACGAGTTGAAACACTCCACACCCTCACTATCCCTCCCATTACGGCCCTTCACAACCTCCACCCCATCACATCCTACACACCAACCAAACCATTCACTTCCAATCCCATCTCCACACTACCCATCTCAACAAAGTTCTCCCATGCCTCCCATCCCTTCACAACTTCACCCTCCTCTATAGACTTAACCATCCCCTTTGTCCCCCAATCCTCCACACCATCAATCTCAACAATCTGGCTTACATTCATTGGAACCATAACTAGCACCTCATTGTTTTCCTTAAGCCCCTCACCCAACTGTACAACCACCCCTATCTCAACAGAAGGAATTGAGGGCTTCTCTTGCAGCTTTCGACCAACCTCTTTCCAAGCTTTTTCTTCCCCCTCTTTTCCAGACACCTTACCTCCCTCTATCTTAGTCAGTTTTTTAACCTTTCGTTCACCAACCCTACAAACCACCGATGTATACCCTTGCCGAAAACATTTAGAATAATAGAAACCTCTTTTTTCATACACCACTTCTTGCCAAATCTGTTTATTAAGACCAATAACCAACGGAAAACCTCAAACAAGATCATCCATCAGATCCACTTCCACACACAATCTAGCCCCCGTGGCTCGTGTTCTGTACAACGTTGCATTGTCCGTGCCAAGAAATCGTCCAAACCAAGAGGCAAAACTTTGCAAACAATCCAACCTATACAAGTGTAACGGCAGTCCCGGTAAGAAAATCCAGTGAGGCTCAATCGAAGGCTCCTTCTTCACATCAAAGTCCACAAACCAATTAAACAATCGAAAATTACAACCAGCAATACTCCTTCCCTCTCGCGCCCACACATAAAGATAATCTCTTTCATTCGCTAAATGCAAGAGCACGTGGTAGCTATCCATAAAACTGACCATTGGCACTTTACTAAAACCCCAAGTCTTTATGATCTATAACCTCAATACATCAATGGAAGGCCTCGCCCACAGAAACTTCAGAACCAGCGCAAACTTCATGTCTTCCACAGCCCGATCCATTTCAACATTCGAGAATACAAAGCCCAATTCGCCATTAACCATCTCAGGTTTCCTCACAAGTAACTGGAATTTGGCCGTCAGCAATGACCTTTGCAAAGCCTGCACAAACGATTTCCTCTTGCCCCCTCCCCCACGCCCTCCCTCACCAGAACCCCCAATCCCTAGAGTGGCCCCATCTAGGAACGACCCTTTCAAAAAACTCACCCCAATTCCGTCGGCACCCAGGGCCGACGAGGGGCAAGTCACTGAGGCCATCAGCCAACGCTCGCGCTCTCTCTCAAAATCGCACTAACCCTAGTAGAGCAAAAGTCAAGCACTTCTGAGCAAAAGAGCATTTTGTTAGTCTATACCTCCTTTTTTCAATGCTTCTCAGCCTAAACAAAGCAACCAAGCCTACTCTCCCAGATTGTTTATGCTCAAAGCAATCCTTCCTACACATCCGTCCTACATGCCTACATTCACAATGCATGGTTCAACACCACGTCCATGCCAAAACCTGTCATCATTGTGACTCCAACATAGGAATTCCACGTCCAAGCCTCCTTGCTTTGCTCCAAGCAAAGTGCCATTCGTATCAAAATCTGCAGCGGTGGCCATGACTATGAGGGCATCTCATACATCTCCCAAGAGCCATTTATCATCCTAAGATATTAGAGAGAGCTTCCATATACACACCGCGACCGTGACCGCGACCAGATAAGACAAGACTTTAAATCATAGAGGGAAGAGAGAGAGAGAGATGAAGGGGGAGGGTTTTAAAACAAAACCCTACCCCTCTGTGTGTGGACGGATGCCCCCACCCTCCCCAAGCAAGGGCCAGACTAGGAGGCAAGCCGGCCGGATGCATAGGCCTGCCGCCCACCCCAAGTTACTACAAAGGAAAAAGTTATTTTCTTAGATATTCATTATGATTACTGCTTATAAATACAATCCTAGTATGTATAAGTCCTATACAGTTCCTTTGAAAAAAGTGAGGTCCACAATGAAAATGTGAGTTTTTCATGTGGATCCCAGGTGTACCCCACTTTTACACTTCTTTTCAAGTGGATTATATGGGACTTATATATACATCCTAGGATTGTACAAATCATATGGCATTAGTTATTTGTTGCTTATGGATGGACAGCCACTAGCCCACTAGGGGTGTAAATGAGTCAAGTTCAAATGAGTAGTGGATGGTAAAGACTCATTCATTTAATTCTTATCCGAACATGAGTCTAAGCTCATGCTTTTCATCAGGTTTAGATTTTGTGTTAGCGAACGACTCATTTAATATTTGAGAGAGTTTGAGCTTGTTCACGAACTACTTCATATAGATAGAATAGGTTATTTGTATTTTACTTTATAACTTTATCTACAAGTTTTGACAAACAAATTTTATCTTTTTGCTAATATCTTTATAAAGTTTATATATACATATATCAATTATTAGATTTATAACGATTCAAGTAACATTATTAGTATTAGGAACATGATTTCCTCTAATATCTTTAAATATTTTAAACATTCTCATTATAAATATAGAGATAATACTATAAAAATAATAATAAATAAGAATTTATTCAAGTTTATATGAATTTTATACGAGTTTTATGATTTAATAATCAATCATAATCTTGTGTTTGTGACAAGTCATTTAATACGAATCGAGCTGAATTGGAATTTGACGAAGCCCATCGATATTGAGTGAATTGTTGAGTAGTATTGTTTATCTATGGCTTTTATTTGCTCCTGTGCCTTGTTTATCTACCCATATTGTAACTAGATAATCAAGAATCAAGCTTACCTCCTGTGCTCTCATTTGCTCCTTATTTTCTTTTTCTTTTTTTTTCTTTTTTTTTTTTTTATTTTTTATGATGGCATTGGAAGGCTTCTTGTAAACGACAACGGGCTACCAATCCTAATAGATTGGTTCAAAATTACCATCATTGTCTTTCTTTACTTTTGTCTCACGTTATAATATTCTTCTCTATATATGCAATTGTTTTTTCCTTCATGTGTTTGAATTCCCATGGGATTTGGCCGGGTATGGGATCAATATGGCTTGAATACTAATTCATGTTACGTGCCCAATTAATCGAACATGTAATACTAGGAATTAGAGAAACCTTTTTTGTATAAGGACGCTTCAAGAGGTCCTATGCCTCCCAATTAACAAAGTTAGGTGATCATCATGATATTGATTCGGTGTATGTTTGATGCATTTATTATTAAAAAAATAATAGTTGCAATCGTGAGTGTGTAAGTATCATATAATCATTTTGAAAAAATTGAATAAATATGACACCCACATGAAAAAAAAAAAAAAAAAAATCTATTTTTTAATAGTGGACTAGTCCACTCTTTTTCAAAACGACTAACGACACTTACACACTCCACAACTGTATGTAACATTACTCACAAGAATGGTCTTATAAAAGCTTACGAGGCTCCGTTTGAGAACATAATTATTCTCATATATTTTTAAATATTCTAAAACTATTTCACTACTATTCACAAACTATTTCATTACTATATATTCATAGATATATTGAGATATTCAAATTACTATCCAAACGAGTCATAGCCAAATACCACCTAACTTATTTAAAAGACTCTTAATATATATTAATCCACTCCCTTTGTGGGTAAAAACTAATATAATATCATCTTAAATTATTCTAACTAAGAATTATTAATTAATTATCCCTATATAATAAATTGCATACATAACACCCGTAGGTAGCATTCCCCCTCTCTGAAAACGATTGTTCCCAAGACTCCAGCTTATTTGAACACGCAATTTGTAATTAATTAGACTCAAAACTCTTAATTTACAGTAACGTAACAAATAAATTAAATAACATGAACATGAGACTATTATAAATAGACTCTAGGAAGTCATATATGATCCCCTTGCATGCCATCTTCAATCATGGTACGCATGTCGATCGTCACACCCGGCAAGTTTCAACGTCATGCAGCATGTTTTACCATGTGATCAAAAGAAATTCCAAACGGTTTGAAACTTTGGACGCACAATCAATGCCAAACATCTCGGATTACTAATTGGAAGTCATTACAATGTATATTAGACGACTTTGGGATTTAGTACTACGTGCTGATAATGAATATGTAGCGCTGAACATGCATGATACATGTTTTCCGTTGGGACCCTCGATCCATTGAAAACCAAACGTGACAGCCCGGGCCCCAAAAAAAAAAAAAAAAAAAATTAACAAGAAAATCATATATAAATGTATATATATATATAAATTTATTGCTAAGAATAATGATTTGGGCATGCAAATCCATGAGGAACATATAATTAGATTGTAGCATTAGTCCATATTAGCTAGGTTTCATATACATGATGAAAATAGTACTCCCAAAAGGGATAACATTTAATCTTATATAAGACACAAAATTCTTATCTGATCTAAATTAATCTCATCACATCTTATTCCCTAACATAATTCAAATACAAAACAAACTAATCATTATAACTTTTTCAAACTTTCAAACAAAAAATAAAAAATAATTTCAACTTTTTCAAATTCTCAAACAAAAATAATATTATTAAAAGATATTATTGCAATATTTTAACTTTACAATATTTTTCATCCAACTTTTTCTCTCTCCTTTCCCAAAACTCAAAAAATATTCAACACAAACTATCTCACTACTATTCACAAACTATCTTACTATTATTCACAAAATTTTTATCTAATCTTACTCTCCAAACAAGCCCTTAATTTATCAAATTTAAAAGTATATATGCAATTATCACATACTCAATCAGAGGATCCAAATGCAATCCCCTCAAATTAATTATCTAATTTAACAGTACTCCTTGGCTATTTATTAATTGCATATATATCCACACGATCTCATGATATTAATTACCTTTAATTGCAGTCCTATGGTATGAAATGCACCACTAATTTAATTGTAAACTGAGTGTGATCTTACGTGGCATATACAATACTTTTAGCATTGTCTCTGATTTAGCTAGAAAGTGTAGGAGGCAAAACTGGTACAACAATCATCCACTAATTATTGGAATATGGATCCACAAAGTAGTGGCCATGGTTAAAAGAAAGCTCAAACTAATTAATTGAGATAACATTAATTGGTGCATGCAGCACTAGCAGTACTACCATGTCGATACATATCAAATCATGGTGGCATTCTTGAATCCTCCGCCGCATGCATGAGGGGCAATATCTTTTGCATGATCCCATGATAATTATAAGAGATCTCTACCAGAATTAATCTCATGTACATGTAAAATTATTAATTGAGTTGTAGCTACAGTAATGCATGACCACTGAGTGGACTGCAAAGTGGAGTTTTGAATCCATGATCATCATGTGAATGTATACAGAGAAAGAGGAGGCCGGGTTTCAAATCAACAAATTAATATTATTAATATCTGCGCATGGTAGGTGAGTTGAGTTGATTTTTGTGACTATTCATGATATATATAGGAGAGGTTTGGTGCTTTCTAAAAGGTTGAAAATGAAGTTTCATTTTGGTCTTCTTCTGCAGGTAGGCATGGCACAAGTTGCTTTGCAGTACTATTTCTGGGCTAAGAAGTCTTGCATGTGATCATCTGGCGCATTAAGCGGCATCCATTCTCAGGTACTGTCGCTTGTCCAATTCTAGGGTTTCGAGTTTTTAGAACAACAGGTACCCCTAGCTAAGAGAGTATGATTCTGTAAGACTTTTTTAAGAAAGGAGGGCGGAACCTCCTTTATCGAGTGTTCTCACTTATAGCGGAAGAAAACTGTAGATACAAGACACTAAGATGATATAAAACTCACCATTATAAACAAAAACAAAAACACTTAACACCGACATCTCAAATAAGGAAGACCTAATTTATCTGTTTTAAGTAAGCGTTTTAGAAGAAAATGAAGATCTGAAAAATTATTCCAAGTGCAGCTACAACCATTAGCACCCATGCGTGCCAAGATTTTATAAGACATATATATATATATGTTATAAATTTAATCATCTCATCACAATATTGTTGTTCGTAGAACATTTTATATATATGCTGTTATCATTTAAAAGATGAAGTCTCTTGAAATATGTCACATCAATAAGGGATGTTTAGATTCAAAAATACTCTTGTCTCGTCCCATCTCATCTCATTATTATAATTTTTACAAAATTTCAAATAAAATATAATAAACAATATAACTTTTTCAAATCTCAATAAAAATTATATTCTAAAAATATTTTATTTAACTTTCAACTTTCATCTCATTTCATCTTAACTCAACTTACTATCCAAACCTACAGCCCCTAACTATGATTAGAGATTAGAATTTTAGGGTGAAAAGTAGCATTACTCTAATCTCTAATAGACTAATATGCCGCATCAACAATTATAACTAACAAGAGATGATATTTGCAGTCGTGGGGTATGAATGCACCGTGCAATCTTTTTGAAAAAATTAAGTAAATATAGGACCCACATAAAAATAAAAAATAAATAAATAAAAATGAATTGTGTTATATTTACGCATTCCATGACTGTATGTAGCATTATTCCTTATTATTAAATAATAGTATTACTGATCTAATACTAAGGCAGAATGGATCTCGCATCATGTTCACGGTCCAAAGAAATTATAACTAAAGAAAGCATAAATAGAAGTTCATAATTTTAAGTACAGGGGAAATTATTATATATAGGGTCCAAACCTAGAACTTACCCTTGAAAGGAGAAAAGTAAAATAACCTGGAAAACAACATTCGCAAATTGTACAGAAGTATTTGGAAAAGATGAAGAAGCTTTTCTCTATTACTCTAACACCATTAGCCTTACTAAAATATATATATAATAAAAAAAATACATGAAAATTTTATCGTTCATTGGTTGGAATTTCTTCCGATCCAAATTGGAGTAAAACTATATCCTTAAAAAATCCAATTTATAACCTTTCCTACGTAACCTAATTCAAAATATGTATGTATCTTAATTAGTAATTTCCAAGAAATTACGTACTATATAATATATATATTCAATCACCTTATAATTATAGTTTAATAATAAAAACATATAAAAGAGAAAGGATTAAAACAAAAAAATATATAATTTTCGGTAGGATGATCTAATAATCTTAAGAAGAAATAAGTTGTGAGCATTACATAAGGTTGACGTGGTACTCGTACTGTATCCTAGCTAGCTGTAGTAGGTATAACGTAATTCATGACTCATAAAATGTGTTGGCATGGCCGCCTTTTAAATTACCAAACAAATAAAAAAATGCATTTCCAAATTCATACTTATCTTATAGACCAATCTTTCCCAGTCTTCAAGGCGAAGTTTTACTATTTAGAATCAAAAGAAAGAGCATAATATTAATTAATTACAGGCCATAATTCTTTCTCTCTCTTTGTTTTTTTTTTTTTTTTTTTTCTATGCAAGTAAAGTATTTTTAGATAAATTATTAGATACAAGATACAAGATTGGTCTGGTAAGAATCTTCTATAGTCTTTTCAAAACTAACACACATTATAATACAAAAGTAAAAAAACAATAGGGGTGAACGGAGTCAAAATGATTGACCACATCCAATTCTCACAAAGGGAGATCGCTTAGTGACGATTTTAAAATAGTTTGATGAGTAGACTATAGAACTGCAGCTAAAAGCCGCAGTACAAAGGGGTGTCCTGCAACGTATTGGTCTAAATTGACTAGAAGAAACTATTACATCCACTTTCACTCGATCCTTGATTAGGCAAGCGGGAACATAAGAAAGCAACTAAAAACTGAGATGAATCACAGGCGAGGCGCCACCACTTTCGATGGCTGCGCGTGCAGTACACGCACCAGACCTGGAGATGATTGGATAGTCGGGTTTCGAAGACTCGACACCGCTGATCCTGACGGTGCCGCACGTGGCGGCAGGAAACATTCCCAGGCGCGATGGTGAGCGAAATTCATGCACGGCATAAGCTGCGCGTGAGGTTTACGCTCCGCTCGTATGGATAGATTTCTTCTGCCAGCTTATAGATCGGCGTCTTGGGAGACTAGTTGCAAGGCGCATGTCGGACGTTGCTTGCAAGAAAGCAGCAAATCGACTACTTTTGGTGCTAACAAGAAAAAACTAACTAGAAAATGAGAAGAAAACAAACCTAAAAATAAACTGAGGTTAGGGAGGAAAAGAGGTGGGTGGAGCAAAAGCTCCAACTCCCCTCCCCCAGCGAACGGATTGGAGACCTAGAAGCGGCGATAGATTATGCGAAAGGAGAGAAAACAACGAACGGATTACAACCTAGTTTTTTATTTTTTTATTTTTTTATTTTTTATTTTTTGTTCAAAAGAGGTTTCCCATGCAGTTTCAGGCCATGATCTTAAACTTGTTTTATTATAGGCACCGACACAGTATACAATGTCGACAACGAGTCAACGACACTACTGATTCACCAAGCTAAAATACAGTATTATATATTAAATATATATATATATATAATTGAAAGCTTTTTAATTTCATCAATATATATATATATATGCATTGATATTCATTGTTCTTCCTTCTATTTTTGCCTCCTAGGCCAGGCTATATAGTTCTTTTCATTGTCTAATAAAAAGAAAGTTTCCGATCCCCTCGTGGCATGCAGGTCCCACGTCCTACATTATTTTTTAATTATGCCATACTTTATTTGATTGATATGATCTAATTAATTATAAACAATCGAGAAAAGACAGCATTTTATTACCCACTTTATTTGTTCTTTTCTTTCCTCTAGATTTTATACCCCAATTTGTAGCTAGCAAAGCTAACTCATCCGATGGTTGAGATTATAAAGTAATATTTTCATTATATATTCATACTTCGGATATATTGTGCATATCTTTTTATAACTACACAGCTCCAACTTCAAAGTTCAACAATTTAAATCCCAGCCTTTAAATTCTTTAAGAGCTGAAATGCATGTCCACTTTTTTCCTTTCCATTTGATCCTATTATATATTTTGAGAAATATTTTATATAAAAATAAAACCACAAAGTGAAGCGTATATTAGATTATAAAGTTTAATTTATATATAGTAAAGTAGATTATAAAGTTCAATTTATATATAGTAAAGTAGATTTAATAGATCACATGAAATTATATCAATTTATAAATTTATTTTTATATAATTATTTTGTATGTACATCAATTATGTACCGTATGTATGTAGATGTTTATGCATGTTTATGTAGTTCATGTTTTTTCTGCAATTATTTGAAGACTACTTTAATATATAAAAAATAAATAAATTCTTATAGCTTACGTGTGACTGCCAGGAAAAAAGGGTACATTAAGCTTAAAATGATTAATGATACAAATTCGAGTTTCCCGGCTCTGAAAAAGTACGGAATATTCTATGAACTTTTCAAAGACAACAGTGGTTTCAAATGCTTCCCGTGTTTTTATTTTTCTTTCTTTTTTTCTCATTTCTTTTTGCCTATCTTGCTTTAATTATATGTTGCTTATCCGAATGAACTGGAGCAGTTGTTGCTGGTGGCAACATCTTGTGGCCAACCCAGAAAGTTGGTTCAAATTGATTGACATAAACAAACCAGAATTTCAGTTAAAGAAAGAATTCCTTTCTTAAAAACTTCCCTTAAGCGTAGAGAGAATTGGATGGTCAAGATTTCGTCTGGTTATTGAACTCAATTAAATTTAATCTAATTTTAAATTGAATTTAACATTCAAATACTTATTTCTTAAATTTATTCTAACTCAAAACCTTCTTATACGTGAGACCCATAATCTTTTTTAATTTAAAATATCTTTATATGTAAAACTCATAATTTTTTTTAATGTTTCATAAAAAGTATTAAATTCATCTTAATATCTAAATATATTTTAAACTTAATTTAAATAAGTCACATCTTCACTGGTTAACTTATTATTATTTATAAAAAATTCAATTGAGTGGAGTTTTTAACTTCTAAAGTCAGTCTAAAATTTACTTTTAAGAACACGCGTATCCATGTATGTATACTCTGGCCTGCCAACATCAAGTCAAGCGTTGAGTAGAGGTTTTTTTTTTCAAAAACTCCAACCAACAATAATGCGTGACGCCCAACTTTTCATGAGTTGCACGTTCTCTAATTGAATCATAGGCCGTCACTTCAGAGAAATTTCTCTTAAAAAAAAAAAATTAGTTTCTTCATGGAATTATGGCTCTAGAGGAAAACAACGAAAAGGAAAAAGGCTGGGTCACATCCATTAGACACAAACCCAAACAAATTTAGGATATGTTTGGAAAATATGTTTTACTCAAAATTTTCATCTTCATCTCATCTCATCTTTACACTTTTTCAAATTTCCATACAAAATATAATAAATAATTCAACTTTTTCAAATCCCAATATAACTTTTTCAAATTCTAATTCAATTTTTTCAAATCTCAAAACTAAAAAATAATATTTTAAACTTTAAAACAAAATACAAAATTCTCATCTCATCTTCCAAACATAATCTTACAACCCTTTGGCTGAATGTCTCAACGCATAATCATCAAGGGACACTCAATTTCTCTTGAATCAGTTGCTTATATGACATTGAAAAGATAGTCCGACCCAATATGCTTGCGTTATATGACAATTTTTCATTCTTTTTTTCTAACAAAAACAACAAAAGACATGATTATTTAACAAAAACATTTGGGGTCTCTACAATTTGTGAATAGCACGAATGGAAAGCCATGTCACAGAAGTAGCAGATTCTAGATTGAAATGGGTTTCTACGAATGTTGTATACACGGTGATGTATTGAAGAGAAGTGCCACAATATGAAGGTCGTTTTCCAAAGAGGGTATGTAATTACGATGAAGACCCTTGGCCCAAATCATCAAAACGTACAGTAACAACCTTGACGTTTGCCTTTGCTCAAGCACACGTCGGTGTCACTGATTGCCCATAAATGAGGCTGCTTGGGTTACCTTTCTTTCTGCAGCACCAAAACAGAGGAGGAGTAAGAACCATAACAATGGTGTCCCCAAGCTCTGGTTCCTTGTTTTCAGCAGTTTTATTCCTGCTGTCTGCTTCATTGGCAGCTTCAGCTACGATTCAAGAAAGTTTCATCAAGTGTCTCACTCTCAATTCTCAGATTTCCATTCCAGTGGCTACTGCTTTTTTCAGTCCAGATAATACTTCCTTTCACAGTGTCCTCGAATCCTCTGCACAAAACCTCAGGTATGTACTCCCTTCAGTGCCAAAGCCTGTGCTCATCTTCGTGCCGGTGCATGAATCCCATGTCCAAGGATCTGTAATCTGTTCCAAGCAGCTTGGAATACATCTCAGAGTCCGTAGTGGAGGCCATGACTACGAGGGTCTCTCTTACGTATCCGAAATTGAATCACCTTTCATCATTGTCGACCTGGCCAAGCTTAGGTCTATCGACGTTGATATCAAAGATAACAGTGCATGGATTCAGGCTGGTGCCACTATTGGGGAAGTTTACTACAGAATTTACGAGAAAAGCAAAGTCCATGGCTTCCCTGCCGGTCTTTGCACCAGCTTAGGCATTGGCGGGCACATTACTGGAGGTGCATATGGTCCCATGATGAGAAAATATGGCCTTGGCGCAGACAATGTTGTTGATGCTCGAATTGTTGATGTTAATGGCAAAATTCTCGACCGGAAAGCCATGGGAGAAGATCATTTCTGGGCTATTAGAGGTGGGGGAGGGGCAAGCTTTGGAATCATTCTTTGGTGGAAGATAAAGCTGGTTCCTGTTCCCTCAACCGTGACAGTTTTCACTGTCACCAAGACCTTAGAACAGGGAGGAACAAAGATCCTCTACAAATGGCAACAGGTTGCAGACAAGATTGATGAGAATCTCTTCATCAGGGTCATAATTAGCCCGGCAACTGCTGGAGCTAAAGGTGGAAAGACAATAACAACTTCGTACAATGCTCTTTATCTTGGTGGTGCTGAGAAGCTTCTCCAAGTTATGCGAGAAAGCTTCCCAGAATTGGGTTTGACAAAAAAAGATTGCGTCGAAACAAGCTGGATTAAATCTGTGCTTTATATTGCTCGTTACCCAAGTGGGACACCACCAGAAGTTCTGCTCCAAGGGAAGTCCACGTTCAAGAACTATTTCAAAGCCAAATCAGACTTCGTCAGAGAACCCATACCTGAGACAGCACTTGAGGGACTCTGGAAAAGATTAATGGAAGAGGATGGGGCTCTGACTATCTGGAATCCATACGGAGGAATGATGAGCAAGATTTCCGAGTCTGAAATTCCTTTTCCTCACAGGAATGGAACTTTGTTCAAAATCCAGTGGCTATCCAGTTGGCAAGATGGGTATAAGGAGAAGGCGAAGCCTCATATAGACTGGATTAGAAAGCTTTACAATTACATGGCTCCTTATGTTTCAAAGCTGCCAAGGACTGCATATGTGAATTATAGGGATCTTGATCTGGGGATGAACAAGGGCAAAGACACCAGCTTCATGCAGGCAGCTAAATGGGGTAACAGCTATTTCAAGGACAACTTCTACAAATTAGTGAGAGTTAAGACCAAGGTTGATCCAGACAACTTCTTCAGGCATGAACAGAGCATTCCACCTCTTCAACTTTCTAAAGATTCCGCAAAAGGCTAGAAGATAGGGTTGGTTTGTTGCAGTAAATGGCTACACAACTTTGGTCAATGGTTTCTCCGCCCTTGGTCTAATAAATGCCTAGTATTGTGAGCCTTGTATGAAATTTATGTTTTGTTTTTTTTTTTGTTCCCCTCATAAAGTTCATTACTTGAGTTGTGCTCTCTCTCTTTCTTGTTCATAAACTTCCCAACCCTCCCTCTTCGTCTATTTCTTGTTCGTCTTTTTGTGTAGATTTTGAAAGCTCGCCCATTGCTGCTTTCGAGCTGTCTCTCTATCTCTACTTTTTAAGAGCACATAAGTGCTCGTTTATGTAGAATACAGAATTTGAGATCTTCAATTGCCACCTTAACAAATATTAAAGCTAGAACCATACCCACCCGTAAGTAGCCCAAGTTGTAAGGGCAAACTTGTGTGCATGAGCCTTATGTCATAGGCTCGATTCTTGCCAAGATCAAACTACGATGTAAGTGGAAGGTCATGACGATGGGTTGTTGTGCTAGTCTTTAGATTTCATGAATGAATTTTAAGGATTAAGGTGGAATGGTTTTCCTATTATAAAATTTAAAAAAAAAAGGGCTAGAACCATGAGGTCAAATATGTCAGTTAAAATGTCATGATCAACTATAATTGAAAGATGATAATCAATTTTAGATGGTACATTGATTTGGGCGGAAAATGTTTTCAAATTTGAGTGTTTGATTTGGGCAATGTCAACGACAAATGCTAAGTTGGTCAGCAATAAAATCAAGTTCCTACTCCCTAGGTCCTAGGATGTAAGATGTCTAGGATGTAAGATGTCCCCCACAAAAGGAATAAGCCATTCTCCAGACCAAGCATTCTCTCCAACACCCCGAATCCGACAACTAAACTTTTCAATCCTTACAACTTTGTAGAGACATCCAACCACCTCTCTATTACCCGGCTGCCGCCATCGCTCTTCCTACTCACCACTGCTCCACCTACACAACTCTGCCTCGTCGCGACCCTTTAGAGGATGACTGGTAGCACTTTTCTCTTTAAGTTATTAACCCTTGGTACTTTTTCTCATTTTACGTTGAAACAAAACCAACTTATTGTTTATCGTAGAATTAGGACTGGTTTGGTTACATAAAACCAAACTATCTCATCTCATCTCATATAATCATTACAACTTGTTCAAACCTCTCCTTATCATTACACCATTCCATGAGAGTGAAATCCAAGCAGCCATTCTCTGCAGCAAAAAGCATGGCTTACAAATCAAAGTCAGAAGTGGAGGCCACGACTATGAAGGCCTATCCTACAGATGCAAAACCCCATTTATAATCGTCGACCTCATCAATCTTCGATCAGTTGAGTTAAATCTTAAAGATGAAATAGCCTGGGTTCAGTCTGGGGCAACACTTGGGGGGCTTTACTACAGTATTTCCAAAAAAAGTAGAATCCATGGATTCCTAGCAGGGTTATGCCCCAATGTAGGGGTAGGAGGGCACTTTAGTGGCGGTGGATTTGGTACCTTATTAAGGAAGTACGGCCTTGCAGCATATAATGTTCTAGATCTTTTTTTTTTTTTTTTGAAGCAAAACAACCTAATCCAACACTTTTTTTTATTTTCTAAACCAAGGATAAGAACCACAAACTATAAACCAAGAGCAACACAGGACCAAAAAAATAAAAAAACATCAAGATATTAACAAGACCGTAGCATTGGAAAACCCCATTTGTTCATGCGATAATGACCATAGTCCAAACCAACCACAGAGTGAACAAAAGTTTGCTTGCCTGTAGCTCCCAATTTTGACAGGCCGTCTGCCACCACGTTCCCTTCTCTAGGAATAAAACAAAAATTTATGTTGAAATGTTGTAGAAGAGATTGAATTTCCTCCCAAAAATCCCATAGGTACCTAAGAGTACAAGTAGAACTCTTCAACCATCCTAAAATTACTCTCGAATCACTTTCGAGGTCTAGGTTGAAAAAACCCAATCTTTTACATAGGCTTAAACAATCTCGGACTACCAGCAACTCTGCTCGTGTATTAGTTCCTGTACCCATTTAGTGAGCAAAAGCAAACACAAAATCACCCTTATGGTTCCTCAAGATACCCCCTCCACCGCTTGCTCCTGGATTGCCGAAACTGCTTTCATCTATGTTCAACTTCCATCTGTTAGTGACCGGCGACATCCATGCAACCCAGATGAAGGTTCTGGAGGCATATGGGTTCAGTAATGCTTTTAGGTCTCTTATCCAAACCTGCATTTCTTCTCCAAATTTTTCGGTGATAATGAATGGCTCTTACAAAGGATTTTTTCCATCCTCGCATGGACTCAGACAGGGTGACCTGTTGTCCCCATATTTGTTCATTCTAGCGGAAGAAGTTTTATCTAGAATGTTAAACAAGGCCTTCTCTGAGCACCAAGTGGAATACTTTTCCATCCCTACAAGCACCTTCTCTATCTCGCATCTGCTTTATGCAGATGACATTGTCATCTTCTTGAATGGAAGTCTTCGGAAATGCTCCTAAAATTCTTACCTGATGCTTACCTGATTGATGTTAACGGAAAAATTCTTAACAGAAAAGCAATGGGAGAGGATTTGTTTTGGGCCATTAGGGGGGAGGTGGCGCAAGCTTTGGAATCATTCTTTCATGGAAAATGAAGCTGATTCGAGTGCCGCCAGCAGTGACAGGCTTCACCATTTCTAAAACACTTGAGCAAGGTGC
This sequence comes from Pterocarya stenoptera, assembly GCA_003123785.1. NCBI lineage: Eukaryota > Viridiplantae > Streptophyta > Magnoliopsida > Fagales > Juglandaceae > Pterocarya > Pterocarya stenoptera. Next base: position 150,303 of record QEOT01000731.1, read on the forward strand.
CACCAACTTGTCAGCAGGTGGCAATACATAGCAGATAAGCTACATGAAGATCTCTTTTTTAGAGTCATAGTTCAAGATGTGGGTAATGGGAGTAAAAAAACTGTCCAAGCTTCCTTCAATTCACTCTTTCTTGGAGGAATTGAGAGACTAATTCCATTGATGAATGAAAGCTTCCCAGAATTGGGACTGCAGGCCCAAGACTGCAATGAAATGAGTTGGATACAGTCTGTACTCTATTTTTCCGGATACCAAATGGGGGATCACTTGGAGGTCTTACTGGACAGGAGCACTCTCTACAAGAGCTTCTTCAAGGCAAAATCTGACTTCGTGCAGGAACCCATACCAGAAGTTATACTGGAAGAGATATGGGAAAGGTTTCTGGAAGAACAGTTAGTGTTCATCATCATGGATCCTTTTGGTGGACAGATGAATGAGATTTCAGAATATGAAATTCCTTTTCCTCACAGAAAAGGCTACGTTTACAACATACAGTACTTAGTGAAGTGGGAAGTAAATGGGATTATGGCATCCAGCGAGCACATAAACTGGATTAGATTGCTTTATGACTACATGAGGCCTTATGTTTCCACACATCCTAGGGCTGCCTTTCTCAACTACAGGGATCTTGATTTAGGTGCCAACAAGCCGGGTAACACAAGTTACTTGGAAGCACGAGTTTGGGGCACAAAGTAATTCAAGGGTAACTTCAACAGTGACGAAGGTGAAGACCAAGGTTGATCCAGACAATTTCTTCAGAAACGAACAGACCATTCCTATGTGTACTGCACCCAATTTCTTCGGATGCAATTAAATTGACAATAAATCGCTCATTTCATGGCTTTCAGCTTATATGACTTGTAACAAGGAGAATTCAAAGCAAGACCATAAAAGATTCACATTTCAGATACCAAATTTTGTTGATCTAGGCAGATTTTCTTTTTCTTTTTCATTTGTACAAGTACACAAAATGTTTACAAGAGGGAATACCCAATTAGAAATAGAATGATCTAGCCAGAAAAAATGTGCATGTCAGGGGTGTACTTGACAGCAGATGAGCTCAAATTGTATTTTTTACAATAAGAAAACAAATGAATGAACCCAAGTTTCTAATAGCAAATCAAGATACAAATATTCCAGGCTGTCAACTAGCCCAAGGCTTATGAATTCATCCCTTCAACAAAATTCAACTACATATTTTTCTAATTAATCAGGATCGGTTCTATAAACCCTTGATCAACAATTTGAGATTGCTAAATATTTCTTCTTCTTGCTCCGATATAAGCACACTCTCACTTCACTATTTACCATCTTATTTTAGACCTCTATGTAACCCTTTGACCTTTTCAATGTAACTTGTGCCAATTTGAGAAAGAATATAAATGAAAAAACAATAGAGCCACTATTTCTTGCCATGCTAGGTTACAAGACCTTTGAGGTGGTAGGACAAAAAAAAAACAAAGTTTCCATTAAGCCTCCAAATATCCTAGTGGATGTGCATCACGCTCGGTGAAAAGCTACAGTTCAAAGATAATTAGATGACATGATTAGATGTCAATTTTTAGCTTCTGATACTTCTGAAGACCAATCCTAGGAAGGGACCAACAATTCAACAAGCTTAATCATCATAGGTCAGGAAATTTATAAGCAATTATAAGAAATAGAAGAACGAAAAAAATGCTCAAAGAAGAAGTTACCCTTATTCGAGGAGATCAGGCGAACTCTCAATGCAACATAAGAAAGGTGGAAGAAGCAAGTGTTTTCCAGCACCAAAAACTTGTCCACAAATGATTTAAAACAGATAGCGACAACCTGTATTGAGGACATGGTATACAAAGAAAGGTAACGATCTACAGCTTCGCTACTTTAAATTCCAAGCACTGAATTGCAGGAGGAAAAAAATTAGAAAAAATAAAATGAGAAAAAGCAATAATAACCAGTGCCACCTGAGTGCAAGTTTGAATTAAAAGCTAATCACATAAAACGGGCCCGGAGACAAAGACTGCACAGAGTGAGAGGACTGGAAAAGTTGCCCCAAAAGCAACATTATTAAGCATTTTAATTTGGAAGTACCACAAAATCCTTAAAAGTCATAAGACACCCCCGCATGAACCCGTAATGCTTGCAGTAAAGATCTTGGGAGTAAAAGCCTCAAAAAAATCTGGTACACCAAAACAAAATAAGAGCCTCCACAAAATGTCAATTTTCACTGATATTCCAAACAATTATTCACAAATAACTTAAAAATTGGGAACGAGGTAAGTTGAGACATAATGTAACTGAAGGCAGTGCCAAAAAGATCAAAAACTTTCTCCAGCAAATGAGCAAACAATAAATATGCCCTCGCATAATATGTCCCAAAATCTTCGTAGATGCTAGCTCTCAATGCCATCAAAACAATGCATCTGTAGACGATGGCTAAACGATCAAAAACTTCTCCACCAAATAAGCAAACAAGTAAATAATGCCATTGCAAAATCCATATCAGAATCTTCATCTTCTGGTCATACACTAGCTCTCAATGGTGAATGATAAAATTTCTTACTTCAATTCCAGTTGAATAAAAGAACTTTCACAACTTCCCACTTCGAACTCAGGTAAGAATACCCAAGCAGTAATACCCATTCTCAACTCTGTAGAGATCCTCTGTTCCTATTTTTGTTTTGCACTAGCTGTCTGTAAAGCCGTACGGACAAGTCCTGTTGCTCCTTGCTCAGCAAAGAAAACCACTTCCTCATAGAATCAGTAAGAAGAGACTGACTTGCAGTTACCTGAATCTTCACATTACTCTGAATGAGTGTATCAAAATCATCGGGAACAAGCCCAAGCAAAGCAGTGACAGTGGCTTTGAAGGTGTAGACCTGCTTTCAAGATAGTATAACGATTCAGAACAGTATACAAATTACATCTCAAATTTTCAACTTCTTTATCTTCATATCCACCAGCATCAACTCCAAGCCTGGAATTAAAATCAGAATTACATTATTAGATAAAAGGAAGTACATCAATGAAACTGAGTCTGACAGCCCAATTTGAAGCTCAATGTCTCAGTGCTGGTTGAATCAAGATAAGCCCAAAGGTCTTGTTTCTTGCTATGTGATAAATAACATATCAATAATTTTTTACCATCAACATAATTATTTCAAATCTTAATTTTTAAAAAATCAAAGAAACATAGAAAAAATATAACCAAAAGGCAGAACTTAAAAGGCTTGATAGTTTAGCATAAGGTGGAGCAATATCCAAAACCACAAACATAAATGTCAGCCAACACTAAAGTAAATTACCCATAAAAAACATTGAGGTAAATTAAACATAAACCTACCTCCCAAGTTGTCCAAGGAGAACAACAATAGCAGCAGCTAAGTCCTCCAACACACACAACTCCAAAATTTTCAACAGCTAAGGGATCATTTTGATGCTTGTCCAGTCCCATCTCTGTAATAAAAGAGCAAAATAGGCAGAAGATAACAATTAGAAGAACAGCTCTGCTCAAGAAAACATCTTCAAGACATGAACAAAGTCTCGAAAGAATAAGCCTTCAATACATGAACTACATCAACCTCGTATCTATTCATTAAACATCAAAAATAAATTCTTCTCAATATAATCTATGTTTTGAATACAAGTCTAACTTTTAATAACAAGTGCAAAAGGAACAACCCAATACACATGAACTACATCAACCTCGTATCAATTCATAAGATATCAAACATAAATTCTTCTCAATATAATTTGTATGTTTTGAATACAAGTCTATAAGATATACAGAATTTTGATATCAGAGAAAAATGAACTACAGATTTATTGGGCATTAAAACTGGAGAAGAATATTTTTTTCAACTTTGTTGATTTGTATGATCAAAGTAATTATGTAATTAAAATGATAACGACCAGCATCAGGTAAGCCTGTCAGTTTCTATCATTATAAGCACAAAAAGGACTATATCAAAATGAAAGATTTATAGCTGTTGCATGATTTAACTTTATTTTCTCATAGTTTTTTTATTTGTACCTTCTTTTTTTTTTTTTTTTT
>QEOT01000731.1:156521-191164 GCA_003123785.1 Pterocarya stenoptera
TTTTTTTTTTTTTTTTTTGACAAGTAAACTTCTGTTGCCGGGACTTGATTGGTAAAACAATTTTTTAGTTGTAGTTGACATTTTATTGGTTCAAAAAGTAGTATTAGCTTATTTTGAAACTTTCCATCGAGGTAATCAAATTCTCTCTAAAACACTATTGATTCAAGGAGAATGATTGTCTATTTTAAATCATGCTCATAAGACTGAGTTTCGTCAACATGTCACAACACAAGTCCCATTGTAGTCAAAAGATTCACAATTTTAACATCAAATGACAACATGCTGCATGGTGAGACTAGGTCTGGTTTGGTTTCATAAACCTTTCAAACCATCTCATCCCATCTTATCTCAATTTTATTAAAACACAAACATTTTTTTATTTCAAATTTTCAAGTTTTCATTACAACTAATCATTACAAATTTTCCAAATTTTCAAACAAAACACAAAAAATAATTAAACTTTTTCAAATTCCAAAACAAAAATTATATTAAAAAATTATATTCTAACCCTCTTTTAACTTTATAATTTTTTATTCAACTTTTTCCCTTTCCTTTCTCAAAACTCCATAAAAATCTTAATTCAAACTATTTTACTACTATTCACAAATAATCTTACTACTATTCAAAGATTTCTCAAATCATCTGTGTAACCAAACGAGAAAAGTGATATCCAGTACTCTTTGTGCATGCTTTGGATTGTTGTGGGTAATATAGTTTTTAGCTTAAGGTTTATGGTTCTAGAGCTTAAGTAATAAGCTCCATATTAAAATGCTATTTATTATTTAGTAACCATATGTCTAAATCACTTTCAAACATGTCACATTTGTTTGAAAACAATATAAAAAAAATATTTTTTGAGATAAAAATGACATAAAAGATCATCTGAAAGTTGTATGTGTATCTTCTCCCATTGACAATCTTTTTTAAAATTTGAACTAGGTTTCTTATATAGGGTCCAAACCTATAACTTGCCCCAGAAAGGAAAAAATTAAAATAACCGGGAAAACAACATTCGCAAATTGTACAGAAGTATTTTGGAAGAGATGTAGAAACTATATAATATATATTCAATCACCTTATAATTATAGTTTAATAATAAAAATATATAAAAGAGAAAGGAATAAAACTCCAAATAATATAATTGTCGGTAGGATGATCTAATAATTTTAAGAAGAAATAAGTTGTGAGCATTACATAAGGTTGACGTGGTATAACTCGTGTATCCTAGCTAGCTGTAGGTAGGTATAACGTAATTCATGGCTCATAAAATGTGTTGGCATGGCTACCTTTTAAATTACCCAACGAAAAAAAAAAAAAAAAAGGCATTTCCAAATTCACACTTATCTTATAGACCAATCTTTCCAGTCTTCAAGGCGAGGTTTTACTATTTAGAATCAAAAGAAAGAGCATAATATTAATTAATTACAGGCCATAATTCTCTCTCTTTTTTTTTTTTCTCTCTAAAAGAGAATTTCCATACAGTTGCAGGTAATCATTATAAGAAAAATAAATATTTATGACGAATTATTTATAATAAAAATAATTATTTACGAAGAAAATATAATTGTTTTGAAATAGAATAATTATTTTTATAAAAAATAATTAGTCACAATTAAACAATTTTCTTATAGCTCATAATATTAAACTTGTTTTATTATAGGCACCGACACTACTATTCAATATCGACAACCAGTCAACGACACTACTGATTCACTAGGCTAAAATACAGTTTTATATATTAAATATATATATAATTAATGAAAGCTTTTTAATTTCATCAATATATATATATATATATGCATTGATATTAATTGTTCTTCCTTCTATTTTTGCCTCCAAGGCCAAGCTATATAGTTCTTTTCATTGTCTAATAAAAAGAAAGTTTCCGATCCCCTCGTGTCCTACATTGATCAATCATGTAGAGCATGCAGGTCCCACGTCCTACATTATTTTTTAATTATGCCCTACTTTATTTGATTGATATGATCTAATTAATTATAAATAATCGAGAAAAAACAGCATTTTATTACCCACTTTATTTGTTCTTTTCTTTCCTCTAGATTTTATACCCCACTTTGTAGCTAGCAAAGCTAACTCATCCGATAGTTGAGATTATAAAGTAATATTTTTCATTATATATTCATACTTCAGATATATTGTGCATATCTTTTTACAACTACACAGCTCCAACTTCAAAGTTCAAACAATTTAAATCCTAGCCTTTAAATACTTTAAGAGCTGAACTTTCCACTTTTTTCCTTTCCATTTGATCCTATTAATTATTAAACCCCATATATATTTTGAGAAATATTTTATATAAAGTAAAACCACAAAGTGAAGCAGCTTGACGTAGTATATTAGATTATAAAGTTAAATTTATATATAGTAAAGTAGATTTAACAGATCACATGAAATTACGTCAGTTTATAAATTAATTTTTATATAATTATTTTGTATGTACATCAATTCTGTACCGTATGCATGTAGATATTTATGCATGTTTACGTAGTTCATGTTTCTTCTGCAATTATTTGAAGACTACTTTAATATATAAAAAATAAATAAATTCTTATAGCTTACGTGTGACTGCCAGGAAAAAAGGGTACATTAAGCTTAAAATGATTAATGATACGAATTCGAGTTTGGCTGCTTTGAAAAAGTTTGGAATATTTTATCAAGATTTGAATACGATATAAACTGCTCAAAGACAACAGTGGTTTCAAATGCTTCCCGTGTTTTTATTTTTCTTTCTTTTTTTCTCATTTCTTTTTGCCTATCTTGCTTTAATTATATGTTGCTTATCCGAATGAACTGGAGCAGTTGTTGCAGGTGGCAACATCTTGTGGCCAACCCAGAAAGTTGGTTCAAATTGATTGACATAAACAAACCAGAATTTCAGTTAAAGAAAGAATTCCTTTCTTAAAAACTTCCCTTAAGCGTAGAGAGAATTGGATCATTAAGGTTACATTTCATTACGGAATTCAGTTGACTTTAATCTAATTTTAAGTTGAGTACAATATCTAAACACTCAATTTTTAAATTATTAAATTCATTCTAACTCAAAACTTCTTATAAGTGAGCTTCATAACTTTTTTCAACTTAAAACATCTTTATACGTAGAATCTATAATTTTTTTTAATTTTTCATAAAAAGTATTAAACTTATCTTAATATCTGAACACATTTTAAACTCAATTTAAATAAGTCTCACATAATTCTCTTTACTACTTAACTTATTACTATTTATAAAGAACTCAATTCAACTAAATTCAACTCAACATCCAAGCGGAGCTTAAAATTTGGTTCTAAGAACCCGCGTATGCATGTATGTATACTCTGGCCTGCCAACATCAAGTCAAGCGTGGAGTAGAGGTTTTTTTTTCAAAAACTTTAAGCAACAATAATGCGTGACTCCCAACTTTTCATGACTTGCACGTTCTCTAATTGAATCATAGGTCGTCACTTTAGAGAAATTTTTCTTAAAAAAAATACTAGTTTCTTCATGGAATTATGCCTGTAGAGGAAAACAATGAAAAGGAAAAAGACTTGGTCACATCTATTAGACACGAACCCAAGCAAATTTACAACCCTTTGGCTGAATATCTCAACTCATAATCATCAAGGGACAATCAATTTCTCTTGAATCAGTCGTTTATATGACAATTTTTCGTTCTTTTTTCACAAGTAGGATGTGAAAATGATCTTTCACATTATTTTTTTCTACAAAAAACAACAGAATACATGATCATTTAACGCAAGTTGAATGGAAAACATTTAGGGTTTCTAGAATTTGTGAATAGCATGAATGGAAAGCCGTGTCACAGAAGCAGCAGATTCTAGATTGAAATGGGTTCCTGAGTGTTGTATACACGGTGATGTATTGGAGAAAAGTGCTACAATATGAAGGTCGTTTTCCAAAGAGGGTACGTAAATTACGATGAAGACCCCTTGACCCAAATCATCAAAATGTACAGTGACAACCTTGACGTTTGCCTTAGCTCAAGCACACGTCGGTGTCACCGATTGCCCATAAATAAGGGTGCTTGGGTCACCTTTTTTTCCGCAGCACCAAAACAGAGGAGGAGAACGAACCATAACAATGGTGTCCCCAAGCTCTAGTTCCTTGTTTTCAGCAGTTTTATTCTTGCTGTCTGCTTCATTGGCAGCTTCAGCTACAATTCAAGAAAGTTTCATCGAGTGTCTCACTCTCAATACTCAGATTTCCATTCCAGTGGCTACTGCTTTTTTCAGTCCAGATAATACTTCCTTCCACAGTGTCCTCGAATCCTCTGCACAAAACCTCAGGTATTTAGTCCCTTCAGTGCCAAAGCCTGAGTTCATCTTCATGCCGGTGCATGAATCCCATGTCCAAGGATCTGTAATCTGTTCCAAGCAGCTTGGAATACATCTCAGAGTCCGTAGTGGAGGCCATGACTACGAGGGTCTCTCTTACGTATCCGAAATTGAATCACCTTTCATCATTGTCGACCTGGCCAAGCTTAGGTCTATCGACGTTGATATCAAAGATAACAGTGCATGGATTCAGGCTGGTGCCACTATTGGGGAAGTTTACTACAGAATTTACGAGAAAAGCAAAGTCCATGGCTTCCCTGCCGGTCTTTGCACCAGCTTAGGCGTTGGCGGGCACATTACTGGAGGTGCATATGGTCCCATGATGAGAAAATATGGCCTTGGCGCAGACAATGTTGTTGATGCTCGAATTGTTGATGTTAATGGCAAAATTCTCGACCGGAAAGCCATGGGAGAAGATCATTTCTGGGCTATTAGAGGTGGGGGAGGGGCAAGCTTTGGAATCATTCTTGGGTGGAAGATAAAGCTGGTTCCTGTTCCCTCAGCCGTGACAGTTTTCACTATCACCAAGACCTTAGAACAGGGAGGAACAAAGATCCTCTACAAATGGCAACAGGTTGCAGACAAGATTGATGAGAATCTCTTCATCAGGGTCATAATTAGCCCGGCAACGGCTGGAGCTAAAGGTGGAAAGACAATAACAACTTCGTACAATGCTCTTTATCTTGGTGGTGCTGAGAAGCTTCTCCAAGTTATGCGAGAAAGCTTCCCAGAATTGGGTTTGACAAAAAAAGATTGCGTCGAAACAAGCTGGATTAAATCGGTGCTTTATATTGCTGGTTACCCAAGTGGGACACCCCCAGAAGTTCTGCTCCAAGGGAAGTCCACATTCAAGAACTATTTCAAAGCTAAATCAGACTTTGTCAGAGAACCCATACCAGAGACAGCACTTGAGGGACTCTGGGAAAGATTAAAGGAAGAGGATGGGGCTCTGACTATCTGGAATCCATACGGAGGAATGATGAGCAAGATTTCAGAGTCTGAAATTCCTTTTCCTCACAGGAATGGAACTTTGTTCAAAATCCAGTGGCTATCCAATTGGCAAGATGGGGATAAGGAGAAGGCGCAGCCTCATATAGACTGGATTAGAAAGCTTTACGATTACATGGCTCCTTATGTTTCAAAGCTGCCAAGGACTGCATATGTGAATTATAGGGATCTTGACCTGGGGATGAACAAGGGCAAAGACACCAGCTTCATGCAGGCAGCTAAATGGGGTAACAGCTATTTCAAGGATAACTTCTACAAATTAGTGACAGTTAAGACCAAGGTTGATCCAGACAACTTCTTCAGGCATGAACAGAGCATTCCACCTCTTCAACTTTCTAAAGATTCCGCAAAAGGCTAGAATATAGGGTTGGTTTGTTGCAGTAAATGGCTACACAACTTTGGTCAATAGTTTTTCCCCCTTGGTCTAATAAATGCTTAGTATTGTAAGCCTTGTATGAAATTTATGTTATGGTTTTCCCTTCTTTTTTTCCCTTCATAAAGTTCATTACTTGAGTTGTGCTCTCTCTCTTTCTTGCTCATAAACTTCCGAACCCTCCCTCCTCGTCTATTTATTGTTCGCCTTTTTTTTGTAGATTTTGAAAGCTCACCCATTGCTGCTTTCGAGCTGTCTCTCTATCTCTATTTTTTAAGAGCACATCAGTGCTCGTTTATAAAGAATACAGAATTTGAGATCCTCACTTGCCATCTTAACAAATATAAATTTAGTTATGGGGATCCACTCACAAGAGTCGGTTCTAATATGAATCAAACAATTAATTTTGCTACAATTTCCCAATTTGTTATTTTATTTGTTGTGTTGTACCTGCAATTTTAGATTCTTATAAATAATATTATAATTTTGGCCATAAAAAATAAATTAAAAAGAAAAGATGATTAATTTAAACTTGTGGCCTGTTTAAACATTTGTTATAGAATGATATCTTTCCATAAAAGCTAGAACCATACCCACCCGTAAGTAGCCCAAGTTGTAAGGGCAAACTTGTGTACATGAGCCCTATGTCACAGGTTCAATTCTTGCTATAGGATCAAACTACGAATCATGAGGTCAAAAATGTCAGTTAAAATGTCATGATTAACTATAACAAGTGAAAGATGATAATCAATTTTAGATGGTAAATTGATTTGGGCGGAAAATGTTTTCAACTTTTGAGTGTGTGATAGGGCAATGTCAAGGACAAATGCTAAGTTGGTCAGCAATAAAATCAAGTCCCTACTGCTAGGTCCTAGGATTTAAGATGTCCCCCACAAAAGGAATAAGCCATTCTCCAGAACTTGTATTCTCTCCAACACCCCGAATCCGACAACTAAGCTTTTCAATCCTTACAACTTTGTAGAGACATCCAACCACCTCTCTATTACCCGGCTGCCGCCATCGCTCTTCCTACTCACCACTGCTCCGCCTACACAACTCTGCCTCATCTCGACCCTTTATCCTATTGAAACCGCCACTTGTAATAAATCTGACTCAGATTCCAACGCACTTTCCATCTTTCGCTTTTCTTTGCCACTTCTCAAACTCTCCCACCACAACGGGAGACTTGGTGGTATTCATAAAGGACTTGCATGATGCACAGAGATATTTGAGCCTTTGTTTTTTATTTCTCCACCAAACAAAGGAAAACAATTTGATTATCTGTAAAATAAGAATGCTATTTATCATCCTCTTAGTCTATCATATTCTCATCATTCCCCTACGTACGTGGCATCAAATAATAAGCTACGAAATACCACATTAGTGGATAACGGGTAGCACTTTTCTCTTTAAATTATTAACCCTAAATACTTTTCTCATTTTATGTTAAAACAAAACCAACCTATTATTTATCGTAGAATTAAGACTGGTTTGGTTACACAAAATCAAATCATCTCATATAATAATTATAACTTTTCCAAACTCCCACACAAAATATAAGACAATTCAACTTTTTCAAATTCCAAAACAAAAATTATATTAAAAAATTATATTATAACAATATTTTATTTAACTTTTAACGAAACATCTCATCCTTAATCTTTTTAATAATCAACCGAACAAAATTTTCCAATGAATTCCAGTTAAATATGTCAACAAGGATCACATCACATTGACAGATTCCCTTCACGGGATGCACTGAAACAAAAATGGAAAAAACAATGCCGGCTAGGGTACACAGCATAAATTGTCATTAATATGGAATTCTTCATCGGAATTATCACTTCACTTTTGTTTGCACGCAGATTTTTATAACAGGCCAATCTAGGAAGAGCTTATATGCACAGATATTCCGCCATAAGACAAAGCAACTCGAAGTGTTAAATAGCCAAACTTAAACCTGTAAGCCTAATAGTAATCCTACAAAGACAGAAGAGATCAGTTACATAGCACTAGCCTCCCTTCTTCGGCTTTCAGTTTCATTTGCAAATTCCAATCCAACTCATGAAACTTTTATGAAGTGCATGTCAACATAATTTGGTGCCTACACCAAATCTGTCCAAATAATATTCCACGCATCAAACTCCTCTATATATTCAAACTTGTTGCAATCTTCTCAACAAAACCCTAGATGGTTGATTTCAACAGCTAGACCTCTACTTATCATTACACCATTCCATGAGAGTGAAATCCAAGCAGCCATTCTCTGCAGCAAAAAGCATGGCTTACAAATCAAAGTCAGAAGTGGAGGCCACGACTATGAAGGCCTATCCTACAGATGCAAAACCCCATTTATAATCGTCGACCTCATCAATCTTCAATCAGTTGTGTTAAATCTTAAAGATGAAATAGCCTGGTTCAGTCTGGGGCAACACTTGGGGGGCTTTACTACAGTATTTCCAAAAAAAGTAGAATCCATGGATTCCTAGCAGGGTTATGCCCCAGTGTAGGGGTAGGAGGGCACTTTAGTGGCGGTGGATTTGGTACCTTATTAAGGAAGTACGGCCTTGCAGCATATAATGTTCTAGATGCTTACCTGATTGATGTTAATGGAAAAATTCTTAACAGAAAAGCAATGGGTGAGGATTTGTTTTGGAATCACTTTTTCAAGGAAAATCAAGCTGGTTCGAGTGCCGCCAACAGTGACAGGCTTCACCATTTCTAAAACACTTGAGCAAGGTGCCACCAAGCTTGTCAGCAGGTGGCAATACAGAGCAAATAAGCTACATGAAGATCTCTTTATTAGATTCGTTCAAGATGTGGGTAATGGGAGTAAAAAAACTGTCCAAGCTTCCTTCAATTCACTCTTTCTTGGAGGAATTGAGAGACTAATTCCATTGATGAATGAAAGCTTCCCAGAGTTGGGACTGCAGGCCCAAGACTGCAATGAAATCAGTTGGATACAGTCCGTACTCTATTTTTCCGGTTACCAAAAGGGGGATCACTTGGAGGTCTTACTGGACAGGAGCACTCTCTACAAGAGCTTCTTCAAGGCAAAATCTGACTTCGTGCAGGAACCCATACCAGAAGTTATATTGGAAGAGCTATGGGAAAGGTTTTTGGAAGAACAGTTAGTGTTCATCATCATGGATCCTTTTGGTGGACAGATGAATGAGATTTCCGAATCTGAAATTCCTTTTCCTCACAGAAAAGGCTACGTTTACAACATACAATACTTAGTGAAGTGGGAAGTAAATGGGATTATGGCATCCAGCGAGCACATAAACTGGATTAGATTGCTTTATGACTACATGAGACCTTATGTTTCCAAACATCCTAGGGCTGCCTATCTCAACTACAGGGATCTTGATTTAGGTGCCAAAAAGCCGGGTAACACAAGTTACTTGGAAGTACGAGTTTGGGGCACAAAGTACTTGAAGGGTAACTTCAAGAGACTGACGAAGGTGAAGACCAAGGTTGATCCAGACAATTTCTTCAGAAATGAACAGAGCATTCCTGTGTGTACTGCACCCAATTTCTTCGGATGCAATTAAATTGACAATAAAATCGCTCATTTCATGGCTTTCAGCTTATATGACTTGTAACAAGAAGAATTCAAAGCACGACCATAAAAGATTCACATTTCAGATACCAAATTTTGTTGATCTAGGCAGATTTTCTTTTTCTTTTTCATTTGTACAAGTACACAAAATATTTACAAGAGGGAATACCCAATTAGAAATAGAATGATCTAGCCAGAAAATATGTGCATGTCAGGGGTGTACTTGACAGCAAATGACCTCAAATTGTATTTTTTAAAATAAGAAAACAAATGAATGAACCCAAGTTTCTACTAGAAAATCAAAATAAAAATATTCCAGGCTGTCAACCAGCCCAAGTTTGAACCCAGACTTTTGAATTCATCCCTCCAACAAAATTCAACTACATATTTTTCTAATTAATCAGGATTGGTTCTGTAAACCCTTGATCAACAATTTGAGATTGCTAAATATTTCTTCTTCTTGCTCCGATATAAGCATACTCTCACTTCACTATTTACCATCTTATTTTAGACCTCTATGTAAACCCTTTGACCTTTTCAATGTAACTTGTGCCAATTTGAGAAAGAATATAAATGAAAAAACAATAGAACCACTATTTCTTGCCATGCTGGGTTACAAGACCTTTGAGGTGGAAGGGAAAAAAAAAAAAAACAAAGTTTCGATTAAGCCTCCAAATATCTTGGTAGATGTGCATCACGCTCAGTGAAAAGCTACAGTTCAAAGATAATTAGATGACATGATTAGATGTCAATTTTTAGCTTCTAATACTTCTGAAGACCAATCCTAGGAAGGGACCACCAATTCAACAGGCTTAATCATCATAGGTAAGGAAATTTATAAGCAATTGGAAGAAATAGAAGAACGAAAAAAATGCTCAAGGAAGAAGTTACCCTTATTCGAGGAGATCAGGCGAACTCTCAATGCAACATAAGAAAGGTGGAAGAAGCAAGTGTTTTCCAGAACCAAAAACTTGTCCACAAATGATTTAAAACAGATTGCGACAACCTGTATTGAGGAGAGAACAAAATTACAGATACCATGAAGAGACTATACAAAGAAAGGTAACGATCTACAGCTTCGCTACTTTAAATTCCAAGCACTGAATTGCAGGAGGAAAAAAATTAGAACAAATGAAATGAGAAAAAGCAATAATAATCAATGCCACCTAAGTGCAAGTTCGAATGAAAAGCTAATCACATAAAACAGGCCCAGAGACAACGACTGCACAGAGTGGGAGGACCGGAAAAATTGCCCCAAAAGAAACATTATTAAGCATTTTAATTTGGAAGTACCAGATAATCCTTAAAAGTCATAAGACACAGCCACATGAACCCGTAATGCTTCCAGTAAAGATCTTGGGAGTAAAAGCCTCAAAAAAATCTGGTACACCAAAATAAAATAAGAGCCTCCACAAAATGTCAATTTTCACTGATATTCCAAACAATTATTCACAAAAAACTTACAAATTGGGAAATAGGTAAGTTGAGACATAATGCAACTGAAGGCAGTGGCAAAAAGATCAAAAACTTTCTCCAGCAAATGAGCAAACAATAAATATGCCCTCACATAATATGTCCCAGAATCTTCGTAGATGCTAGCTCTCAATGCCATCAAAACAATGCATCTGTAGACGATGGCTAAACGATCAAAAACTTCTCCACCAAATAAGCAAACAAGTAAATAATGCCATTGCAAAATCCATATCAGAATCTTCATCTTCTGGTGATACACTAGCTCTCAATGGTGAATGATAAAATTTCTTACTTCAATTCCAGTTGAATAAAGAACTTGCACAACTTCCCACTTCGAACTCAGGTAAGAATACCCAAGCAGTAATACCCAGTCTCAACTCTGTAGAGATCCTCTGTTCCTATTTTTGTTTTGCACCAGCTGTTTGTAAAAGCCGTACTGACAAGTCCTGTTGCTCCTTGCTCAGCAAAGAAAACCACTTCCTCATAGAATCAGCAAGAAGAGACTGACTTGCAGTTACCTGAATCTTCACATTACTCTGAATGAGTGTATCAAAATCATCAGGAAGAAGCCCAAGCAAAGCAGTGACAGTGGCTATTTGAAGGTGTAGACCTGCTTTCAAGATAGTATAACGATTCAGAAAAGTATACAAATTACATCTCAAATTTTCAACTCCTTTATCTTCATATCCACCAGCATCAACTCCAAGCCTGAAATTAAAATCAGAATTACATTATTAGATAAAAGGAAGTACATCAATGAAACCGAGTCTGACAGCCCAATATGAAGCTCAGTGTCTCAGTGCTGGTTGAAATCAAGATAAGCCCAAAGGTTTTGTTTCTTGCTATGTGATAAATAACATATCAATAATTTTTTACCATCAATATAATTATTTCAAATCTTAATTTTTAAAAAATCAAAGAAACAAAAAAAAATATAACCAAAAGGCAGAACTTAAAAGGCTGATAGTTTAGCATAAGGTGGAGCAATATCCAAAACCACAAACATAAATGTCAGTCAACATTAAAGTAAATTACCCATAAAAAACATTAAGGTAAATTAAACATAAACCTACCTCCCAAGTTGTCCAAGGAGAACAACAATAGCAGCCGCAAAGTCCTCCAACACACACAACTCCAAAATTTTCAACAGCTGAGGGATCATTTTGATGCTTGTCAAGTCCCATCTCTGTGATAAAAGAGCAAAATAGGCAGAAGATAACAATCAGAAGAACAGCTCTGCTCAAGAAAACATCTTCAAGACATGAACAAAGTCTCTAAAGAATAAACCTTCAATACATGAACTACATCAACCTGGTATCTATTCATTAAACATCAAAAATAAATTCTTCTCAATATAGTCTATGTTTTGAATACAAGTCTAACTTTTAATAACAAGTGCAAAAGGCGCAACCCAATACACATGAAAGTCTCTAAAGAATTTAACTTTCAACACATGAACTACATCAACCTCGTATCAATTCATAAGATATCATAAATTCATCTCAATATAATTTGTTTGTTTTGAATACAAGTCTATAAGATATACAGAATTTTGATATCAGAGAAAAATGAACTACATATATATATATATATTTTTTATAAGTAAAAATGAACTACATATTTATTGGGCATTAAAACTGGAGAAGAGTATTTTTTTCAACTTTGTTGATTTGTATGATCAAAGTAATTAAGTAATTAAAATGATAACGACCAGCATCAGGTAAGCCTGTCAGTTTCTATCATTACAAGCACAAAAAGGACTATATCAAAATGAAAGATTTATAGCTGTTGCATGATTAACTTTATTTTCTCATAGTTTGTTGATTGGTAGACATTTTTTTTTTCTTTTGACAAGTAAATTTCCGTTGCCGGGACTTGATTGGTAAAACAATGTTTTAGTTGTAGTTGACATTTTATTGGTTCAAAAAGTAGTATTAGCTTATTTTGAAACTTTCCATCGAGGTTATCAAACTCTCTCTAAAACACTATTGATTCAAGGAGAATGCTTTTCTATTTTAAATCATGCTCATAAGACTGAGTTTCGTCAACATGTCACAATACAAGTTCCATTGTAGTCAAAAGATTCACAATTTTAACATCAAATGACAACATGCAGCATACTGAGACTAAGGCCTGCTTTGGTTTAATAAACCTTTCAAACCATCTCATCCTATCTTATCTCAAATTCATTCAAATACAAACTTTTTTTAATTTCAAATTTTCAACTTTTCATTACAACCAATCATTACCTAGCCATTATAACTTTCCCAAACTTCCAGACAAAACACAAAAAATAATTTAACTTTTTCAAATTCCAAAAAAAAAATTATATTCTAACCCTCTTTTAACTTTATAATTTTTCTATTCAACTTTTTCTCTCTCATTTCCCAAAACCCCATAAAAATCTTAACTCAAACCATTTCATTACTATTCACAAATAATCTTACTACTATTCAAATATTTCTCATCTCATCTATGTAACAAACAAGACCTAAAAGTGATATCCAGTACTCTTTGTGCATGCTTTGGATTGCTATGGGTAATATAGCTTTTAGCTTAAGATTTATAGTTCTAGAGCTTAAGTAATAAGCTCCACTATTAAAAAGCTATTTATTATTTAGTAACCATATGTTTAAAGCACTTTCAAAAATGTTACATTCGTTTGAAAACAATATAAAAAAATCTTTTTTGAGGTAGAAATGACATAAAAGGTTATCTGAAAGTTATCTTCGCCCATTGACAGTCTTTTTTAAAATTTGAACTACGTTCCACATTATCCGAAAAAACACGTTTGAGGAAAAGCATCATTTTAATCAAATGTACTTTTTAACTTATTTAACATTAAAAGGTACTAAAAATATAACACTCAAACAACCTAATTTTATCATTAAAGAGCTTTTAAGACTAATTAAGCACTTTTTAAGACCCCTATCGCAACCCCAAACAGGCCCTTCGACATGGGAAAGCCACCACATCAAAAGCAAAGACCAAGTTTCCAAGGCCAGCAGCTAAGATTACACGTCAAGACATACAAACTATTTTTTCGCAAGTATTATAAAATCATTAGAAATGCAAAAGGCACAATCCAAATACACAGGGCGTATAAAAGTGACTCACCTATTTAGAAAGAGAATTTTCAACCTTACAGATTGTCAGATACAAAATAATTATGTTATTCGTTGAATCACCACTTGTGGCAAAAGCTTAAGCTAATAGATAGAAGTACATTTATTTATTTTTATTTTTGTCTCAACACTAATCTTCACTTGTGGGCCAGTCCAGACTCCCTCAATAAGTAGGCCCAATACGTGAAATATTTAACTCAATGTCATAGTGTAGAGTCAAGATTCGAACTCAAGGTCTATGCTCTGATAACGTTAAATTACTACTTGTCTCAAAAATTTAAGTTGATGGGAAAAAGTAGATTTAATTATTTAAATTTTTGTCTTAACACTTAATGAGCTGCACTATGGCATAGGATCCAGTACTCGTGTTTCAGCAGCACACATCATTCCCATTGAGCAGATTTCAAATAGACACCTCTTTTTGCAAAATACAATAATCACTGTTTTCTTATTTTTAAGAACATTTTTACCTATTTAATTTTCATGAGAGCTACGCACATACCCCTGATGACCTCTAAATCTGATTACCTAATACCAGCAAAGTCAATATATTACCTTTCATGTGATTATCAAGCCTAATTCAAACATAACCACTTAACAAGGATGCTAGCACATCACCTCCTTATACCGAGAAATTCTTCTCTTAAACAATAAAAGTAAATCACTCTTCTATGTCAAGTTGATTTTTTTTTTTATAAGTTATTTCAGGTTGAATTTTAAAACTTAATGCCCCATGTGTAAATATATTTGAAGCTCAAGAAAAAAAAATGGTAAGTAAGAAAAAATATATATTTAAAACTCAAGAAAATTAGTCCAACATAACAACATCCTCACAGGGAGCTGCTAAGACAATCCACATTTCAGGGTGGCAAGCTATAAGTGGTCAATCCCACAACTAAAACACACAAAGCAAAGAGTGATAAGATAGCGGAACAATAAGAAAGTGAATCCCATACCGTGTTGCATGCAACCAGCTCCACCAACGATAGAACATCAGTAAGGTGACAGAGACGCATACTAGCAATGGAGTGTGATTGAGTAGTGGGCATCTCATACTTTTCCAAGCAACAGGAGGCATCAAAATTCCTATCAGTGGCACAATAAAACCCTTCATGGCTTGAACTTACTCCAGATTTAAAACTGTCATAAAGAACTTCAGAATTCAACATATCAAAGGATCTAATCACATCATAGTTTGTGGTTTCCAACCCAGTATTATTCCAGATGAACTTCAAGAGCAATGATGTTACAGTATCTACAGAAACAGCATCCTTCGAAAATGGGCATTTGGTGCATGGATGGAAAATAAATTGATCCTCGCTTACAGATAAAGAATGAGAAGCAGCAGGATCTGAAGAATTTACTCCCTCAAGTAACATCACTATTGATTTGAAGACAGTCACCATCAAACCATACTTCGTGACGCTGAAAAGCTTATCTCCACACAGATAAGCAAAAACATGAAGAATACTAAGCACCAATGAAGAATCACAAGCATGCCTCCGAAAGATGTTGTAGGATGCCTCACATATAAAACCAATCTGGTCTATTGCTGCACATATTGATGCTAATATAATGCTCCCAGCCACCAAATGATCAGCAGAAGAAACTTCATATGACAAACTAATAGTCACACCATCCAAGAGGAAGTTAATTCTTGTATCACATTCAATAAATGTCTCAGATGATATATTAGTGTACACCAGAACTCTTCCATCTATAAGGAATTCCTCAATGAGACTAAGAAGTTCATCCAAAAAATAAAAATCTGCAAGCATGCTTCTTGTCTCCACATCAGACATCACTGCCAAAAAGAAAAGGATAAGAAAAAAAAAATGACCAGTTAACATAAATCTAAACAATCAAATCAAGCAGTTGTGTCAACTAGGGCAATCATATATAATGTGTAATAAATGAACAGACCTGCACGTATGTGCCCAGAGAAGGAATCCAACCAGAGGATGGAATCCGTATTCAAACAGTTTCCAAGTTTCCTTGGAGCAGCGGTGGACAAATTGAGCAGCACCAATGTAAAAAACACACAGACCTTTTCCCTGAAACATGTCAATGATATGAAAAGTAAATTAGTTCCAACCTTAAAAAACTCATTGTCTTACTGACTTCAAAGCCTCCATATACCACTAAAGATCAGTCATGCAACTTTTTTTATAAATAAATCAATCTTATCAAAGCATAGAGGGGCACAACAATACACATGAAATACTATACTAGAGAAACCCCCACTTATAAAGAGGAACAAAAACGCACCCATAAATTCTACAAAGTTAGCAAAACGAAAAACTATTGATGGCTGACATCTACCCATAAAGAGTCTTGTATAGTTTTATTAACAGCAAGAAAATCGTATCAACTTGGATGGCAATGAATCACTTACACAAGTAAAAGATTTTCTTCCATCACAAGCGCAAGCAGAATCTTTGGCACCACCCACTCCGTTTGAGAAAGCAAGCAGCACCGAGCTATACAAGTTTTGGTAGTTTTAAATATCCTAGAAATGATGTTATGATCCCTCATGTTAGGAGACACGACACAGTATTTTGGAACAGTGTCACGTGCAGATCCAAATTCACTTTCAAATGGAAAATTAACTTCCTCGTCTCTTGATCTAGGCAAATTACTAATGCCCACAACCAGACCTGAGTCCTGGACCTGCTGCGGACTAGCATTTCCTGCCTCTACAGTCCAGAAACCATTTCCAATGACAGCAACGGAATCAACAGGGGCTACATTCTTATGCAGTGACAGATTACAGGATGTTCCTAGAGCAGTATGTTCTAGCTTATTGGACTCAATTTCAACATCAATTACATCAAAGCTGTGCTTAGGCAACAGATTTTCTTTATCAGTTGATACCTCTTTATAGACCCATTCCACTACTAAAGCTTCAGAACTATCCACATCAAATATTTGCCTGTTATCAAAGTCAATAATAGGAAGACTTGGTGACACAGGCCTTTCAGTTGCCATCCTGTAACGTTGCTCGTCAGCAGCATCATCCAAGTCCAGCAGTTTCATGTAGTCACCATCAGCAACATCCTCAAAACTTGCCATAGTTTCAAGATCACTTGAATCCTTCAAGACTTCGGTTCCAAAGTTTTCTGTCTTCTTGTGCTCGTCACTGACACAAAAATGCTTCTCATGTACCTCTTCATGAGATACCTTCCTCTTTTTGTGCAACCCATCAAGCTTACCGTGTGGAATGCATTGCGGATTAGGAGCCAGACATCTTACTTCTTCCAAGGGATTGCCTATTTGTCTGTCTAACATACCATGCAACAAAGATAGATTCTCTTCTATCTGCACACACAACTTCTTACCCTTGGAATACAAATATTCAATGGGCTCAGCAGAATCAAGTAACCACTTTCTCTTCCTACTATGATCACAACCTCTGCCAACATCA
The DNA here is from genome assembly GCA_003123785.1 of Pterocarya stenoptera. Taxonomy (NCBI): domain Eukaryota; kingdom Viridiplantae; phylum Streptophyta; class Magnoliopsida; order Fagales; family Juglandaceae; genus Pterocarya; species Pterocarya stenoptera. Next base: position 173,839 of record QEOT01000731.1, read on the forward strand.
TTGCTATCAGCAATTTTGATATTATTTTCACCCACCACTGCATATTTTTCACAGCACCTCAATTTAGTATCTTCGCCAGACAAGTTGGATATTGTTGGTTGTGCATTCAAGTTCTCTTCAACTAATTTTGTGGATGTAGTACCAGAAAAAGCACCCTTCTCCTGTGAGCCCATCAACTGTCCATCAGAAAACGATGCCATACTAGAATTTATTGCAGAAGTCTGTAACATTTTCCAGTAAGAGCATCCAAGCGGAGACTCCAATTTAGAATTAATACCTGAAATGGACTCATCAAAATTTCCTCCAGATATAGGTAGCAATTGTGCAGGATGTTGGAGGTTTTGCCTGAGAGAATATGAGACATCAATATCCATGCAACTAGGTCTCACAAGTTCATTTTCACTTTGAAGGTGTGCCCGAGTTGGTTCCAAGCTGCAGAGTTTCTTCATCATGTTTAACCTTTGCATGTATGCAATCGACACATTCTGCAAAGAGCATTAAACCATCCAGTAAATACGAACATCAGTAGATGCACTTATAAAAAAATATGAGTAGATGCTTGTCCATGTTTTAAGGGGATTAGGGAACAAGAAAACAAATTTTCAAGCCAATAATAAGAATTAAAATGTAAATGCTCATAACTGTGCAGCAAACAGCTAGTGCATTTAAATAATTCTAGCTAAAAAGAAGGCAAATCTGTACACAATTGGGACTAATGACTTATTTAACAGAATAAATGAGATATAAGACTATTACTTCCTGATTACCAAGAAAAGAAGGGACAAGAACGCAGGCTACTTCAATAAACCAATTCAACTGTTTCAAAGAATATTTAGGCCGTGTAACCTGAGAACAATTCTGAGTCTAATTGCAACTTAACATTTTCTCTCCGTACATGTGTGCAAAAAGCTCCCTTGTTGTAACCGACGATGTTTCTACTGGTGTAGTGCTGAGTTGGTTTTGATGGGGTTCACAAGGGAATTGGTGATAGATTCGAAATTATTTTTATTAGTGAAGGAGGGAGGTTTGCTACATATCATTGAGAGAGGATGGACAAAGGATCATGAGATTATGGTAGAAAAAATTACAATGGGTTGGCTTCAGAACGCGTTGGAGGTCTGTTTGAGAGGGGAGAAGGAGTTCCATAGCACCATTAGAGAAGGGTATCGCAGCTTTATAGCCCAGAGGTGTTCAAATTCCTGGGGTCATTACATACTAGTTACAGAATACGGTGAGGGTGGAAGAAGAAATTTCATCTTCATACCTGAAGGGGAGGGGGGAAGAGGATGGAGGAGGCTAAGGGAGGCCTTGGGAGAGTGTATGCAAGAAGGTAGAAGGGTTGGGGCTTTTCAGGTGGGCCCTTCATGGCAGCAGAAGGTGGTGGAGAAGCCATAGTTTTTCTTCTTTCTTTTTTTTTTAGATGTCAAGGAACCTCTTCAAGACAAGGCCCTTCGGACCCACCCCTGCAAAGTAAACCCCGGTCCCGTACACCGTACCCTCGGAAGTTTTCTTACACGGAACTAGTTAAATCACTGGCTTTTCACTAAAGGGTGTGGCCCCTAAAGATTGTTTGCACGCAAGGAGATTTGAACCTTAGACTGGAGGGGAGCATACCCCCAAGCCCAAGCCTCCTTGTTGCGGTCTTACAAGGAGGTTCTCGTAACAAAGGAGGCCCACCGTGAGCAAAGTGGGGGAGGTGGTGGTGTCACCTTCTCTGACAACTACTAGCGTCGAGCCCCACTTTGTACGTAACATGGGAAATGGCAGGAGGGTGGAGTGGGACGTGCACAGGATGTGGGAAGAGGTAATGTGCTGTTTACGGTACCTACAGAAGGAAATTGCAGACATAAAAGCTTCTGTTGAGCATAAAAAGGAAGATGAAGGTGTAAGGTTGGGGGAGGGTAAAAGTAAGGGGCCAAGCTTAGTGCAAATGCCCTTCAAACAGAATAAGGGGAAGGGCCCTCAGTGGATTAAGATTTCAGGGCCTTAGTCCACGAGCCCAGTTATGGGGTCCCTCAACTTGGGTGGGACTCAGCCCACGTGCCCATCTGGAGGCATCCAAGTGAGTCAATCCAAGCCATTCTTGGGCCAAGTTGGGCCTCAACCCAGAACCCAGCAGAAGGGTAGCGACAGTCTTAGGGCTTCTTCCAGCAGTGGGTTGCCGTCGAGGACCACACCGCCTCACTTGCCGACGCAGGTGGAGCTGCTGGCAAGTAGACAAAACTCGCCAACATCAATAGTGGCAAGCTCCGATGACAGCTCACACATGCGGGAAGCTCGGATTGTGTCGTTAGACTTTGAGAAGGGCTCTCCAACTCTTTTTGGTGGTTGTTCTCTGCCGTGTGGGGGCCAGACAATGACGACGAGGTGCGAGGAGGAGGGGCGAAGCCAACAAGCCTCTCTGTTCAGGTTGTTGAATAATCTGGTTTTGACTTGAAGGAGGGGGAGGTTTCTACGGATTTTGTGCACTCTGATGGGGAGGAAATGGTGTTCTCTAATGATGAGATCTCTCAGGGTATTGTCTAGGTCACGGGTGAGCATCTAGATGAAATTATTTTGGTGGAAGATACCCAAGGTACTCAGATAGACAGCAGGGAGGTAAATCCTTTTCCTTTGAACTTTATGTTTCCTGGCCTTCCTGAGGTCTCAGATTGGGTCATTGATAAGGTGAAAGTTATTCAAAAATTCATGGGTTTGGAGTGCGAAGGCTACAAGGAACAGTTTATGGCCTTGCTTACAGCCATTGAAGCGGGGCATAAACAACAAAGAAAAGCTGGCTCCAAAACATAGCGTGAGCTCAAAAGGTTGACGTGGTCAATGAATATTGAGGGAAGCGCCAGCAAGGGCAGGTCGAAAGGGAAGGGGCTGGCCTTTTCCCAATGAGACCAAAAATTGAATCGTGGAACATCCGTGGGCTCAACGAGGTCAATAAACGTATGCAGATTAGAAATTTGTTTCGTGAGTGGAAGGTGGACATTGTCTGTCTACAAGAGACCAAGTTGAAGCTGATCAATAGGAAAATTGTGAGAAGCTTATGGAGTTGTGTTCATGTAGATTGGGTATATTTAGCCTCGAATGGGGCGTCAGAAGGGGTTGTGGTTATGTGGGATAGATGGGTGGTGGAAAAAATTGAGGATTTCATAGGGATGTACTCGGTTGCATGCTTTTTAAAGAGTGTGTCGGATAACTTTTTGTGGGCATTTGCAGGTGTCTATGGGCCAAACTTAAACGACAACAGAGCATCTTTGTGGGACAAATTAGCAAGAGTTCACAGCTGATGGGAACTTCCATGGTGCATTGGGGGAGATTTCAATGTTACTAGATTTCCAAGTGAGTCTTCAGGTAATCGAAGAGGGCGGCCAGTAATGGTTGAGTTCTCTGAGTGCATCTCTGACTTAAACTTGGTTGATCTGCCACTAGCTAGGGGTACAGCCATGTGGGCTAATAATCAGACGGTCTTGGTTGGACCGCTTCTTAATATCTCCAGAATGGGAAAGTCATTTCCCGGATGTTTGGCAAAAGCATTTGCCTCGTGTTGGGTCGGATCACTAGCCTATTATGCTTGATTGTGGTGGCATCCGTAGAGGACGGTATTTCAAATTTGAAAACATGTGGCTGAAATCTGAAGGTTTTGTAGAAAGAGTAAAGCAGTGGTGGTCATCGAACCAGATTGAGGGTACCCCTAGTTTCGTCCTTGCAGGGAAATTGAAAGCGTTAAAAAGAGACTTGAAGTTGGGAACACGCAATCGTTTGGAGACATAAGGGAAAACAAGAAAAGCAAGTTGAAAGAGGTCCAAGAAATAGAGAGACTCCAAGAGGCTAGGCCTCTTACTAAGGAAGAATTAGATCGGAAGGCATTGTTGGGGACGGAGCTAGAGACATCTTGGCGGCAAAAATCAAGAGCTTTGTGGTTAAAGGAAGGAGATAGAAACGCGAAATTTTTTCATAGTATTGCAAATTCTCACAGGAGAAACAATAACATAGAGATGCTGAAGATTGACGGGGTGGAATGTAGGGAAGAGTAGGCAATTCATGACCATGCAGTTGGTTTCTATGAGCAACTACTATCCGAGCCGATGGGATGGCAGCCCTCCCTTGATGGCCTTGCTTTTGATACCATTGGACGGAGTGATGTATCTCGGATGGAGAGGGTTTTTGAGGAAGAGGAGGTTTTCGAAGTAGTGAGGAAGATGGGCAAAGACAAGGCTCCGAGGCTGACGGATTCTCTATGGGTTTCTTCCAAAAATGTTGGGATGTCGTCAAGGAAGATCTTATGAAGGTGTTTCAAGAACTCTGTGTTTGGAGAATTTGAGAAAAGCTTAAATAATGAGGTTAAAGATTTTCGACCCATTAGCTTAGTGAATGGAGTGTATAAGATCATATCCAAAGTACTTGCAAATCGACTGAGTGAGGTATTTGGGAAAATCATCACCAAACCCCAAAATGCTTTTGTTAAAGGTAGGCAAATCTTAGACGGGTTTCTTATTACTAATGAATGTCTGGACAGTAGGTTGAAGGCTGGTATAGCAGGAAATTTGCAAGCTTGACATGGAGAAAGCATATGATCACGTTAACTGGGATTTTCTTCTCTACCTCCTTGGGAGGTGCGGTTTTTGGTGAGAGGTGGCGGACTTGGATTCACTGGTACATATCAACGGTGAAATTTTCCATTTTGATAAATGGTAACCCAGCTGGTTTCTTTCATACTTCGTGAGGCCTAAGACAAGGTGATCCATTGTCGCCTCTGTTGTTTGTTTTTGTGATTGAGGGTTTAAGCAAGATGACATCAGTTTTGGTTAATAATGGCTTTTCGATTGGAACCCCGGATAGGGATATCATTAATATATCTCACTTGTTATTTGCAGATGATACGCTTGTTTTTTGTAAGCCAGACCGAAATCAGATTCAAGTGTTGACGGCCTTGCTGCTTTGTTTGAAGCAGTCTCTGGTTTGAAAGTGAATTTAAATAAATCAGAGATGGTTCCAATTGGAGATGTTCCTAATATACAGCAGCTGGCTAGCACATTAGGGTGTAAGATAGCCTCTCTTCCTTTGACGTACTTGAGACTTCCATTGGGGGTGGTTGCGAGGGCGTCCTATGTATGGGAGATAGTGATTGAGAAGATAGAGAAGAGATTAGCAGGATGCAAGAGAATTAACTTATCGAAAGGCGACAAGATCAATTTGATCAAGAGTACACTTTCTAACCTGCCAACTTATTTTTTATCACTTTTTCCTATACCTGCAAGTGTAGCATATCGAATTGAGAAGCTCCAACGTGACTTCTTGTGGGGTGGCATGGGGGAGAAGTTCAAATTCCATCTAGTGAAGTGGGAAACAATATGTCGTTCTATCTCCAATGGTGGTTTGGGTATTAGAAATGTGAGGATCTTTAGTCGGGCGTTACTTGAAAAATGGTTGCATAGATATAATAAGGAACCAGAAGTCTTGTGGAAAGTGGTGATTGAGCATAAATATGGAGGCATTTGGGGGGGGATAGAGTACTAAAGAAGTTAGCGGAGCATATGGAGTGGGGTTGTGAAAACACATTAGAAGATGATGGGGGTTTTTACTCGACACACTCGATTCCAGTTGGAGGAGGGCTTCAGGATTAAATTCTGGAAAGATATTTGGTATGGGGATACCCCCATACAAGTTTCATTCCTGTCACTATTCCAAATTGCTAGTGATAAAGAAGTTGCAGTGGAGGATGTCATGGGGCTTTCGGGTGGACAAATCCATTGGGACATCAGTTTTAGTAGAGCAACACAAGATTGGGAAATAAGCAGCTTTGCTAATTTTTACAGCCTCTTCTACTCCGTTAAGCCGAGCAATCAACAAGAAGATGGATTGTGGTGGTCACCTGCTAGGAAATGTGCATTTTCAGTTCACTCTTTTTATAAGGTTCTCACACAAGAGCATAACTCTTATTTTCCTTGGAAAAGACTTTTCTTTTTTATAGGTAAAAAGAAGTTTTATTGATCTACATAAATAGGCAAAACTCGAGTACACAGGAAGTATACAAGAAATAGCCTAATTACAAACTACGTGCTACTGATAGTAGCGTACAAAGTTTCCTTGGAAAAGACTTTGGAGACACAAGGCACCCTCCAAAACTGCTTTATTAGTGTGGACAGCATCGTTGGGCAAAATCCTCAAAACTGTTCATTTGAGAAAAATGAGGGTTATCATAGCAGATTGGTGTTGCATGTGTAAGGGAGAGGAAGAGTCGGTGGACCATCTTCTTTTACATTGTGAGACAACAAGGGTTTTGTGGAATGAGGTGATCGATCAAGTAGAGCTGGCTTGGGTTATACCGGAGATTGTAGTGGCAGTGCTGGCCAACTAGACAAATATAGGAGGCATGCAACAGATTAAAGCGGTTTAGAAGATGATCCTTGTCTACATCATGTGGTGCTTGTGGCAAGAGCGCAATGCGAGGACTTTTGAAGACAGAGAGAGATCATTAGAGGAACTTAAAGCTTTATTTTACACTACTCTATGTACTTGGGCCATTGCTGTTGATTTTAATGGCATGAACTTTCATGGCTTTCTTATTTCTTTGGCACCTTCTTTATTAGGGCACAGTTTTTTTCTTATTTGTATCAAGCTTTGCCTAATTCTTTGATGAATAAAGTTTTGTTTACCTATCAAAAAAAAAAAAAAACAATTCTGAAGCCATCCATGCAATAATAGTAGTTTTAAAAAGCAAACGTATGCTCTACCGTCCAGATTATTACACTAGAAGGCCATTTAAATAAATCGTTGGGTTCACTCTCATCAATCCCGCATCTAATAAAAAAATCAACCACTAGCAGATGAAAGTAAGAGACAGCAAAATCTGTACTCATGTTTCAATAATAATTCCCATGGAAACCAACATTACTTCAAAAATCAGATTAAAAAATGAAAGAATTCTATTTAATGAAACAGGAAACTAACCTTTTCTAGGTCATCTACACCTTCAGCACTAGGTGATAATGACTTATTCAGTATATCCAAGCGATTTGCTAATTGATCAAACTCCAGCTTCAAGTGACCAAGTTCCTGTTGCAGGACGCGGTTATGACTTTTTTCCAACTTGGCCACTCTTTTGGCATGCTTTGCTTGCTTTTTCTCAAACTTCAGTTCTTTTTTCAAAAGCTTCACATTTGCATTTTCAGAAGTGACAGTTTTAACTGGTGCTACAGAAGATCTCTCAACCAACTTTCTAGAGAGCTGAAGTTCATGTATCTTCTTATGCAATTCCTCAATAGTTTTTTTGTTTTTTTGTAACTGTTGAGACAACTGATCAGCACGACATTTTTCTTGCATGGCCTTTTTCCAATTCACTTCTGCAAGATTTTTCTGCTCTTCTGCTTTTGCCATCTCTGAATCTGCAAGTTTTTTCTCCCTGATTGCCTTCTGGTTTTCAACCTCAAACATTTTGTTTGACTCTTTCAAGAGCTCCAAAACCGATTTGTGTTCATCCACTTCCCTGTTTGATATCTCGCACTGAAGCCTGTTCTTCGTTTTAACAGATTCAGGATTCAACTTCTTATCAGCCCGGCCACCAAGAAAAGCCAAATTTTGAAACTCATGTATCCCTTGTAACTCCTCTACCTTTTGTCTATTCTCTTCCAACTGCTGATACAAGTTATCAGCACGACATTTCTCTTCAACAGCCTTCTTCCCATTAGCTTCTGCAAGCTTCCTTTGCTCCTCAGCTTTGGCCATCTCCAAATCTGCACGTTTTCTCTCTTTGAGAGCCTTCTTTCTTTCTTCTCCAAGTCTTTTGTTTGCTTGTTCAAACTTCATTGTTTCAGCGGCTAAATTTGACTTTGCTTCATCAGCCTCTTTCTTCAAAATCTCCAGCTGAAGCCTGTACTGCTCAGCCTTCTCTCCTCCAGTTCTGGCAATCCTTCTTTCTTCATCCTTCTCAGCTTTTAAAGATTTGAACATTTCTGCAGCTTTCTTTTTCTCCCCCTCAGCATTCTTCCTTTCGGTATCTGCCCTTTTTTTCTCTTTCTCAAGAAGCTCTTTCAGCCGATTGATTTCTTTTTCCCTTTCAGAAATGCAATCTTGAAGAAGCCTCACCTTTTGATCTCTATCTACAGTATTTAAGCTTGCTTTCTGCTTTACTTGCGAGATCTCAGATTTCAAAACAGAGATTTCATTCTCCAAAGATACTCTAGCTATAGATTCTTTTACCCGCCCCTCTTTCTCATTGTCCGCTCGTGCTTGCTCCTCCTCAAATGCTGCAAAAGCACAAAGTTACAAAAAGGGAGAGACAAGTGCAATGTAATAACCAAGATACAGTGTGCACCCACACACACATGCATACAAAGCAAAATATAAGGCATAAAGCCTTGTTTCATAAGTACTTTTCATAAAATTTTNCCTCTAGCTATAGATTCTTTTCCCCGCCCCTCTTTCTCATTGTCCGCTCGTGCTTGCTCCTCCTCAAATGCTGCAAAAGCACAAAGTTACAAAAAGGGAGAGACAAGTGCAATGTAATAACCAAGATACAGTGTGCACCCACACACACATGCATACAAAGCAAAATATAAGGCATAAAGCCTTGTTTCATAAGTACTTTTCATAAAATTTTGCTCACTTTTTCCTTTTTGGCCTGCCAGTATTTCTGTTTTTTTCTATTTGTTTCTATCCTAGAAATTTTATACCATATAATGTCAAGACTCACTTGCCTAGTGGCATGTCCAGACGCTTCATATCTCTTATCACACGCACATCATTGTCTTTGGCATGAATGAGTGCGATATTATTCCATAATATTTATATGCCATAGCTATATCACTCTATCTTGAAATTATTCATACAAAGGTAACAAGGAAGTATAAAACATGTAAATAAATCAAACACATTTAGGTTGAAATCAAAAGCTACTCAGTAGACCCCAGAATAAGCTTCACACATGAGCACCTATCTCCAGCCCAATTATCTCATCTACAATTGAACCCACTTTGGAACTGACTGACTAAAATCAAAATTTAACCCACTAACCTTTCTTAAGATTGGCATTCTCAGATTGAAATGTATCGATTTGTGGTGTAAGGATGTTCACCGCTTGCCGCAGCGCATACCTCTTCTTTTCAAGATTCGAATATTTCTCCCTCCACTGAAGACCAAGATTTGTTTTAGCTCAAAACTAAGAGGTTTCCGGAAAAACATGAAATAAAACCGCATTACACACACACACACACACACACACACACACACACACATGAGCGAAAAACATACCGCTTTACAGCAGGGATTCTCCGCCTCGAGCTTTCCTGCCAAATCCGCCGCCATTTCTACAAGTTCGCGACTTTGGGAAACAATTTCAAACAAATAAACAAGTCTAAAAGCCAAAAAAATATATTAACAAAACATTTAGTGTGATAAAGAAGCGTAATGTTCCGAAATGTTGTTTTCTGTAAATTTTCTTTCCTAAAGTTTCTCGGCAAGAAAACGGGGACAGAGAGGGAGAGTTACTGGGTTTTTTATGGTGCTGGAATGGATTTGTTGATGAGATGCCCCCATTGAATGACGTAATAGTAAGAGACAAAAACCCTAAACCCTAAAGAGCACAAGAAGCAGTGATAGACAAGGCAGAATAGAAGCCCTATTCTGAACGGCCACACGCTTTGCTACTGTTGTGCGTGTTAGCCACAGCTACGAGGGTTGTAAACTTCCAAGGTTTGGATGATCAATTCGACTTACCCTTTTATTTATTTTTTTATTTAAACAAATCTTAAATTACTCAAAATGTGTTTTACAAATAATCAAAAGAAGTGATCTTGAAAGTTTTTTCAAACCGTATGTTTTTTTGTAAGTTTTGAAAATAAAATTGCATACTGATTAATTATAAGTGGATTTTTTTCGAGTCCATAGAATGTCTTAAACCCAACCATGAGAATTCACTAGAAGACAAAATATGAAAGAATAAGGGGGGACAATAAAAAACTAAGACATGGAATTATTAGGAGGCAAAGTAATATCAGGAGAGGAAAATGAGAGATTTGACATAAAGCAAGGTGTCAGGAGAGAAAAAGTATGAAAGTGACATAAAACAAGTGGGGGGCAAGAGATAAAAGACAAGAAGAACCTACGAATTGCGAATTCTCTCTTTAGAATGACTTCGACTTCTTCGGACTTTGGGACTTCTTCTTCAATCAGAGAGTTCCAAAGAGAACTTCTTCTCCAGCAAATAGCTATGTAGCTTCCATTATAAAGTGAGAAATGAGAGACTATGAAAGACCGTAAATAAGTTTATTATAGTGAAATCCCCTGACACTATCGGGGGTTCCAACCAACACCGATCGAGACCCAACTCTAAAGACCTGAGTTGTCGAGGCCTGACCTAATGGCGTGCAAAACACGACGTTAACACTGATATTATTGGGCATGAATATATATGTTTGGCGAGGATTTGCTAGATGGCAGGCAAAGGCAAAGTCATGAGGGATTCACGTGATAGCGGGCAATCAAATAAGAATGACATCATACACACCACACAGGCCCAGGGTAAGCCCAATAAGACGTCCTGCTCAATAAGGAAGCTCAATCGACCACATTCCTATAAGGTCAAGATTCACAGATATAAATCCAAACGAGATACTCACATTGGAAGGATACTATTAGCAGGGAGATACTCACATCAGAAGGACGCTATCATCAGCAAAATCGAGCTCAAGAAGGAAACATTCCAAAATAGGCACCAATAATTGAGCCCTCAAAAGGGTAAAGCCACATTAGAACATCTCAATATTCATAAATATCCTACTAGGTACGTTCTAAGGGGATTCTAGTTTGATTACGTAGAGAAGTGATTCCATCTCTAACTTAACCATCAGGGGCATCCTCCACCAGGTTCCCCAAGACTTTTGCTCTAATTTCATGTTAGTAGAGTACGTGGAAGATATCACTAGAAATTGCATCAATAGTTTCTAGCAAAACACAGGCTGAGCTTTGGCGACCATGGGTAACACTCACCTTGGCGACCAACTCGCATCCAAAGCTCAGTGACCAAGGCTGACATGCACCTTAGCAACCAACTCACATCCAAAGACCAAGCCTAGCAAAGTGTAGGCTTCCTTTTTGGTGACCATTGTGGTTAAGGCAAACAGCGAAGTAAAAACAATAGAAAAAGAAAGGGCAAAAACAAGAGTAGAAATAAACGTGAAAGAAAATCCACAACAACTATTAGTCACAAAATATATCTAAAACAAGGTATATCCCTTACATAAGTCCATTACAAAATATATGTTGAATAACATTATATCTAATGCAAACAAAGGAAGGATTTAGCCCTGGAGCTAAGTTTTCAGGCCACCATCAAGAGAAGAAGGAAGCAAAGGCATCAGGCATCACTTGGCTTCCAGAGAATCCAAGATGGCCAAGTTCGCCGGGTCGAGAAAGACATTATGCAGCTCCAAGGACCACAAGTCTTCTTCAGGATGAGCTAGCAAGAACCTTCACAGCATCCAAAGACCAAGGTTATACCTAATACCCCAAGCCTGATTGCAAACTTGAAGGGTCACAAATAGCTAGGGAGAAAGACGAATTACCTTGTAAATCGCTGACTAGAGTTGGGCATCCAGTTTGCCGACATACTTGTTAGCCTTTTCGAACTTCTCTCATTATGTTTCAGTAATCTCAAATAACTTAATATAGAGCTTGCCTGCCTTGTGAAGCTCCTCCTTAATAGTTAGCTGGTTAGTATCAACTTGCACCACCTACCCCGGGTAGTGTCAAGGTCTATATGAAGTTTTTGGCGAGACTTGGCTTTTAAAATTCTCTATGCATAGACAAAGTGATTCAGCTCAGAAGCAACCCTCACCGCCTCCTCCAATTCGGCTCACAACTCACCATTGTATTGACGCTCAGTAGCCAACTCATCCTCCAAAAACTATGCAATTTGGAGGGCCCCTCACTCGTGCGCCAAGGCCCGATCCAAGTCACCTTAGGCCTTTACCAATGAAGATCCCTCTAAGGCAAAGTGCGCTGAACGTCTAAAACCTCGGCCTTTAACGTGGCAATCTCCACCTCTTGCACGCACAAGTGGGCACCTAATCAGGAGTAAGCCTCCTCCCGTTGTTTCTTCTCCCCAATCACTTCAAACATGGCTTCTAGGTTGCTTCCATTAACAAGCAAGAAGACTACACCTGCTCCTTTAGTCCAGATTGATGTCGAGCAACCCATTGAGCTAAAGAAAATAAATCCTTCAATAAACAACCTAGGTTAGTTATAATAGGCAATTACAACTCATTAGTAGTAGATTTACGTATTGGGGAGAAGAACTGGTCAAGGTCTTAACTATTCGGCAATAGGCAGAACCTAGGAGGAACCAGAAGCCTCTGAACTAGGACTAAGCCCCTAAGGAACTACCTTGGGTGAGGGAGTTCCTCTTGCTCGACAGGTCCACCAGCTAGGCCATCCTCGAATGACATTCAATAAGGGAGGACATTCCTTTGTTTAGTAAGGGAACCACAAGTTGAGCCCTCAAGGGCTCGGCATAAGCATTGTAGCCCCACGCGGTGTTGGTTAAGTCAATAACAACAAAGCCACAGGTACTTCCTGCCCAAAGACAATGACAGGCGTGGGTGCACCTTCTAGGGAGGTTACCACCCCCCGCAACAATCTCACCAGCAGCAAAAGGGATTCCCTTAGCTAAAGCCGCAAGTTTTCCCATGGATGCAAGTAGGTCGACGACACCTTCGGTATTCCTTATTGCGATCTCAAGAATGCTTGGAGCAAACTTTTAGTCGACAACTTCCAAAACCTCAACAAATCAGTTTGAAACTGAAGAAGACGACGTAGACCCAAATTATCAGACAACGCATCAAGAAATGAGCTCGAGGAGACCTTAGGAATCATGTCAAAGAAGTTGGAATGTTGCAATGAGTCCATATTTTGGGCCTCCTTGCCGATCATGTCCACGAGGTGATCAGAGTGCAGTGGCAGTGGTGAGCATGGAGTCTCTCTTTGATGCCTAGGGGGAAAAATGGCAAGAGTCTGAGAACTCTGTGTGGTCTTCTCTAGGCATGTGGAGTCACGGCGAGCATGTGATCCGCCATAAGTTCCATTGCCCTCTTCATAAGGTATATTTCCCTTGGCATCCAAAGAGAAAGGGCAGACCTCTTGCGCTCACAAATGCATCTTGTACCCAATAAGCCCGGGACTTGATGGTCCACAATGCATGACCAGTTAAGCAAGACAAAAAAACAATCAATGTACTCTCAGATAAGAGCAACAACCTCTTAACTAAGAGAATTTGGGTTCTCCCTTACATAGGAGTAGATAAGTTCTAGACGCGTAATCTCCCCCCCTCTAGTACGGTCCACTTCAAAGCTACGACTATTAGGGATAGAATGCCAAGAGGCCCTGACAGGAAATTCGCGATTGACTACCTTGTCAATAATGAATTCCCTACCGAGTAGTGAGATTCTAGGTGGATGACTCAATAACCAGTATGCAAATGGAAATTTCATTGATTCCCATTGTGCATCCTCACACCGTGGATGTAAAAGAACTCTTGGGCAGTAAAGTCAAAGAAAGTTCTCTTCCCTTTTGCCCTCTAGGGCTTGTCTCCAAACAATGGAATAGAATAACAAGATCCTCCAAGCGTTAGGCAATAGCTAAGTCAAATTCATGCCTAGGTAGTTCAAAATGTTGCAAACCAAACAACAAAAGGGGAGCCTCATACCAATCAAGAACATGCTGATGTACAGCCTGACATGTTCAATGGCCCCCCTCTAAGTTGACAATGTCGCTGCGAGAGTTGGGAAGGATCAATCTTACCAACTTTGGAATGTCCTACCACTCCCTAACGAAGACCAACTATACTTGGGTGGTGGTAGCAGTCTATCGACTCCCCTTGAAAGCAACAGGTCAAGAGCAGTAAACTCTGCAAGAGCTATCCAGTGACCAACATAGACAAGACGAACGAGAAGTATTATGAGAAAGGTTTTTAAGAGCCATTAAGGCATGAGAAGTTTAAAGTCCTAGAGGATGGAAGAAATCGAAGATGAAGAAAAACTAGAAATGAGGAGATATGACCAAATGTAGAAAATAAGTAAGGAAAGAAAAAGAATGGTGGTTATAGGAAGATAGGGGACGACATAAGGATGCAAGCGGTGAGCCAAGAGAAGGACGCCACATGGCGAAGTGAGGGAGAGTAGGCCGAACAAAATCCTGCATTTCACGTTGCATGGAGAGATGGGAATGATATCTGTCAGATGAGACATCAGATTTCATGTTGCATGATGAGGGAGGTGCAAGGGTGTCCGACAAACCGTCAAGCAAGAAAAACACCCAGGGAGACAAATTGTGCATAGCACGGAAATGGACACGTGTGACGAGAACTTGAGAGGTAACTGTTGGGCATGAGTATATATATTTATATATATATATATGTTTGGCGAGAAAAGGCTAGTTGAGCAAAGGCAAAGTTATAAGAGATTCATGTGACAGTGGATGACCAAAGAATAAAATAATGCCATACACACTGCATAGTAAAGCTGTGCAAATCCTCCGCCAGCTTCGACTCCGACCGACCTCCACTCCAATTCTAACTCCAACAAAGTCAAAGTATTTGAAACTCGAAGTTAGAGTCGGAGTTCCTCCGAGAATGTATGTCAGAGTCGAAGTTCTGAGGCATTTGAGCTCCGAATTCTGACTTCGAACTCTGACTTTTAAAAAAAAAGCAGATGTAAAATGACGTCGTTTTACATCTGATTTTTTTTTAAAACACTAAATGACGTTGTTCCATTTCAAGTGAAACGACGTCGCTTTCTTCACACAAGGGTCCAAAATGCAGGACCCCCTTCTCCCCCTCACTCTTTCGCAACTTCTCTGTTTCTTTCTCCCCATACGTCATTCTGCGCTGTTTGCCGTCGTCCTGCCATTGCCCTAAGCCCTGGCCCACCGTAGAATACTTCCTGATGGGAACACAGATGGGCCAAGTCTTAAAGATTATTTGCAAGTTCCAGATGGGCCAATTACAAGATCAAGAGCGAAGAAGATCAAGGAAGCAATGCAAGGATTGGTGCAATCCACTTGGGATGAAGCTAACAAGAGTCTAACACTCGAGATAGGCTTGAAAGAAGGAGAACCAGTTTTGATCCACTTGATACAAGTTGTGGAAGATACGACTTAGAGTATTGTTTGGTCCAAATGTTATTGATGGCTTTTAATTTGCTAAAGTATTTATTTTATTAGTTTAGAATAAGAGGGCTTGAGGATGCTTGGCCCACATATGTTTTATTTATTATGAATTAGGGTTTTTGGAAAGGCCTTGTATTTTGGCCAAGGGCTTAATTGGAAAGTTACATATTTTGGAACTAGGGTTAGAAGAGGTACTGTAGTGCGGTACTGTAGCGCGTACTGTAGCTCCGTACTGTAGCCGAGACACTGTTCATCCAGGGGTAATTTTGGAAACTAGGGTTTATTTTGGGCTAGGGTTTCAATTATGTTTTGGTTTAAGTACTCTTTGTAGCCCCATTTGAAAGGCTAGACAATATTGAATTTTAATTGTGAGTTGAGTTTACTCCTCTTGTTCTTGATTGAACTTTTGAACTTATCAAAGGCAAATCACAACCTTTGTGGCGTTCCTCCTTGTAATCTGGGTTCTTGAGACGGGTTCTTCAACGGGTCTAGATTTTAATATAATCTAGGTTCTTGAAACGGGTTCTCATCGGGTCTAGATTCTCCATCCATTGACTTGATTTTGGCTTTCTTGGGTGAGTTTTCAATTTGATTGTGGGTTCAAGGGATTCTCTTCCTGCGGGTTCATATCATTTGGTATTCAGAGCTCGGTTTCCAATCAGGTCTGATTCTATCTTTTAATTCTTGTATTACGTATAAAAAAAAAAAAAGTGCAGAAATTTATTTTCTTCCTAGGGCTGCTGAATTTCCCATTGTTTCTAGGGTTTCCTTATTCTTTGATTAGGGTTGCCTTGTTCTTTGTTTGGGTTTTGT
Source organism: Pterocarya stenoptera (assembly GCA_003123785.1). Classification (NCBI taxonomy): domain Eukaryota; kingdom Viridiplantae; phylum Streptophyta; class Magnoliopsida; order Fagales; family Juglandaceae; genus Pterocarya; species Pterocarya stenoptera. The sequence continues at coordinate 189,802 of QEOT01000731.1, forward strand.
CAATTGGTTATTCTTTTGATTGTGATCATATCAGTTGGTGAAAAAAGAAAAAGAAAAGAAACGAAAAGAAAGGAAAAGAAAAGAAAAGAAAAGAAAGGAAAAGAAAAGAAAAGAAAAAAAAAATCGTCCAGAAAAAAAAAAAAAAAAAAAAAAAAAGTATTGAAAGTCTGAAATTTTTTTTTTAGCCTTATCATCAAAGGGGGCTGCATACATCATTATAGTTGGTATATTGTCCTATAGTGACTCTTTCATTCGTATAATTTCCTTGATTCTTGTGTGTCATTTATTCCTTCCGTCTTTTGCTTGTTCTTGTTTCTTGGACCTAATTGCTAGTTGGGATAAAACAAACTTGTATTGTCTTGATTGAGTTCAATTAGTTCTTAAAGAACTTGAGTGGAAAACTCTTGAGGTAAAAGGCAAGAGTGTGTGAGACTATTATCGGGAAAAAGCCAATTAAGAGTGAAACACGAGTGGAGTGCCATTATTCGAGTGTAAACACGTAAGGGAGTGTGTGAGGTTTTCCATTAACATTCTTTTTGTGCAGCACATTACGATGTCTCAAAGGGGTGATTCATCACCAAAGGAGATGGCAGATAACTCATCCTTTGTGTTGCAGGCCATGCAACGACAGTTTGAGCGGTTGAATTTTGTGTTGGGTGAAGTTAGGGATAGGATGGATCATCAAGAAGCAGCGATTAGAAATCTCCAAAGTGGAAGACTTAGGAGGCGACGTGAGCCTAGAGCTGAAAATGAGTTTGAGCATGAAGGAGATGGTGAGGATGAGGAAGACTTAGAATCTGAAATTGGGTCGGGTAGGCATAGAAGAGCTAGGCGTGAAAGAGGACTTGAGGGGAACCTAAGGGGTCAAGATGGTCTAGATAGAGACCTTGGGAGCATCAAAATGAAAATACCATCTTTTCAAGGTAGAACTGACCCGGAGATTTATCTAGAGTGGGAGAAAAAAATAGAGTTGGTGTTTGATTGTCATAATTACTCTGAGGAGAAGAAAGTCAAGTTGGCGGTAATTGAATTCACTGATTATGCTATTATTTGGTGGGATCAATTAGTGACCAATAGGAGGAGGAATTATGAGAGGCCTGTAGAGACGTGGGGAGAGTTGAAAGCTCTTATTAGGCGGAGATTTGTACCTAGCCACTACTATAGGGACCTTTACCAAAAGCTCCAAAATCTTACACAGGGGTCTAGAAGTGTGGAGACCATAAGGAGATGGAGGTAGCAATGATACGAGCTAATGTAAAGGAGGACCGGGAGGCCACCATGGCTAGATTTTTGAGTGGTTTGAATAGGGAGATAGCCAATGTAATTGAATTGCAACATTATGTGGAGATAGAGGACATGGTGC
>QEOT01000735.1:5476-20862 GCA_003123785.1 Pterocarya stenoptera
AACCCTCGTGTGGGTATATATATAAAATATATATATATAAAAAAACAAAAACAAAACCGTTCAAACACAAATTGAAATACCGTATGAATAGTTACATAACTGTTCGAAAAATAATCGTGATGGAAAAGTATATATAATTGTGCTGAAAAAAGTTCGATCGTGATATTTAACTATTCGAATTGAAGTTTTAATAGAAAATTATAAATAAATTTGGTGAGGATGTTGCAATATTAGATTGATCCAACGTGGCATGAAAGTGAAACACAAGACTATAAGAAAATGAAAAATATAATTCTAAATATCTTTATCATGCCTTAGAGATTATCATGCCTTAGAGATCATCTGATTAAACTAAAACAGAGAAAATATTATAAGGTTCTAGATTGAAAATAATAAAAGTCGTATCAATCATTCATCTTTTGAATTTTCATTCCAATCAAATTCCGTATTTAATTCATTGGAAATTAATAGGTATCTTTTGAAGAATAATAGAGTCAACCCACTATTTATGGACCTCCTAACCATTCCAATTGTGAATGTCATCTACGTACAGACTACATTATTGAAGTGAATTAATCTTTGCATCATCCTACACACCACACACCATAATTTTTTTTATTTTTTTTATTTTTTTCTCTTATTAAATGTGTATTATATGGATGATGAATAAAAAAATATAAATATTTCAAGAAGAGTAAAATAAAAATAAAAAAATTGAAAAAAAAATAAAAAAAATAAAAAATAGTTTGGTATGTGGTGTGTAGGATGATGCATAGCAATGCCCGCCTGTGAGTTTAGATCAGTGTTACGTACCCACATTAGTCTCTAGATGACAAATAATTAATACCTATGTGCAAATATTCTTGTAATAAGTTAGTTCGTCCATCCACTTTTTGGACAAATTAAGCACATATGTCTTGATATCTTATGAGGCCGGAATAACTTACTTCTCCATATACTGAAAATCATGATAATTTGAAATTCAAAAGAAAATTAAATAAATGAATGTTGTAAGTAAAATAATAAGTAAATGTAGCACTATTCAAGTATTATTCCTTATAGTGTCACCTCTCATGAGAATTCATGAGCTCCCTTGGATTGAATCGAATTGAAATAAATATATTTTTTTTTTATATTATACATATATATTATAAATATTATAAATTAATATAATATAAAATTTTAATCTTATTATTTATGTTTTCTTGATATAAACTTTCTCTTAAACTAGAGTGTTAATATTAAGTTATTAACATGTTATTATTTATTATTTCATATTAAGTTACATTGTTACATATATAATATGGTATAAGTGTGTATATATATATATGTATGTATGTATGTATATACCCATTGTTCCAAGGTGAGAACTTGTTTGATGGTGACTTTATAATTTTTATAAGTAAATATTAACATATACATAGTTTTTAGAGTTGAAAATAATGTTTTGGATTCTAAAACTCATATTTGAACTAAAAGAAATTATTCATTTGGGTAAAAAAACTAACTCAACAAAAAATTCAAAACCGAATCATACATATAAAACCGAATTGAGCTGAAAAATTGAAATTTCTGAATCCTTAGTTGTACCTGTTTATTTTAATTTTCAGAATTTCAAAATCGGTTTAAACAGATTTTTATTTTTTTTTGATAAACAGACTTCCATTAAAAACATATTACAGTGAATTCATATCAAACCATAAGGCTTGATGAACAAAAGCAGGAACATGCTCCCACCAAACATTAATGTCAGATACATGCCTAGCATTTCTTGCCAAAGTATGAGCCACCCCATTTTCCCATCTACAAACATATACAACTTCAGCTTGTTGGAATCGAGATAACAGCTACTTTGTTTCTGCAATCAAATTGCTTTCTTGTGCACAGGATTCTTCTGTAACTACATTAGCTTGGAACTGCTGAACTAGAGGCAAACAATCGGACTCCACCACTAAATTTGGTATTCCCAAAGGCAAGCATATTTGTAAACCTCTCATAACTGCAATCAACTCAACTGTAGCAGGCCCATCTACTGCAGATTCGGCTTTAGTTGCTGCCATCACTATCCCCCCATGACTATCCCTCAGTACAACACCAACACCAGCCTTTCTCTCTTCACTAAATATTGTACCATCAACATTGACCTTAAAGAAACCATTAGGAGGAGGTTTCCATCTGTATGAGTCCCTCAAACCAGTCAATGAAACCATTCTAACTTCAATAAAGGCCTTCTGCAGAGACAAAGCATGCCCTGCACTATCCATAAGATCTACTACAATTTGTTCCATTTGCATTTTATTATGTCTAAACCAAATCCCCCAACTTAACACAAATAGCAAACTAAAATTAGATTGTGTACCAGATTGTAAAATAGACCTAACTATATTCAAAAAGTTTGTAGACACAAGAAAAGTCTGTAAAGCAGGAAAATACCTCGTCCATACTACTTGAATAGAGGGGCAGTGCAATAGAGCATGAGTAACATCTTCAACAGGTTCCATACAGAAACAACAACCATCAGCCACAGCTATTTTTTTCTTCCTTAAATTAGTAAGTGTAGGGAGTATATCTTTGCATGCCTTCCAAGCAAATGTTTTACTTTTCCTAGGTACTTGCATCTACCACACCCATTTCCATAACTTCTTATCTTGCATCATTAAGGAACTTTTGCCACACATACTAGCACTTAGAGATTTAATCAGTCTATAAACACGTCTAACAGAAAACATGCCATTAGATTCCACACCCCATATCCATTTATCACTAACTAACAGTGTAGATAATCTAATCTTGAGTATGTTATCAACCACCATTGGATTGAAGAGAGCCCATATAGATTGTCTTTTCCAATAAAAGCTGTTGTATCTACAATAGTATTGACTGTGGCAATCTCATCAACATCCACCGGCCTATTCCCATGCACCTCAGGATTTAAAATAATGAAACCCGGCACCCAGGGATCCTTCCAAATTCGAATCTGCTCACATGTCCCCACTCTAAACCTGCATCCTTCTTTTAGCCATTTCTTGCTTTCATGAATCCCTCTCCATACAAATGAAGGGTTAATTCCTAGTTTTGACTCAAAGAAAGACACATTTGGGTAATATTTTGCATTAAAAGTTTGCTGCAGTAAAGAGTTTTCACCCTGCAACAGCCTCTATCCTTGTTTAGCTAATAGAGCCATATTAAAAGCATGCAAATCCTTAAATCCCATACCCCCTCTAAATTTAGACACACAAAGCTTTTGCCAACTCATCCAATGAAATTTTTTTCTCATTGCCTCGTTGACCCCACCAAAATTGAGCCATCATTCCTTCAAGTTCATGGCATAAATTCAAAGGAAGCATGAAACAGCTCATTGCATAAGTGGGAATAGAAAGAGCAACAGCCTTAATAAGAATTTATCTCCCTCCTTGGGAGAGTAATTTTTCCTTACAACTTTGGAGCTTAGACCAAACTTGTTTTTTAATACTTTCAAAAACTTTGGTTTTAGATCTCCCTACAAGATTAGGCAACCCCAAGTATTTATCATATTGCCGGTATCCTCTTACCCCCCACAAATCCAGTAGCTCTCATCGCTTAGAAGCTTCTACATTCTTTGAAAAAATCATAGTTGTTTTGTCTCTATTAATTTTCTGTCCAGAAGCAGCCTCATATTTATCCAAAACAAATTGCAAATGTCTAGTAGTTTCCTTATCAGCTTTGCAGAAAATGATACTATCATCTACAAAAAGTAAGTGTGTAATCATAGGGGCCCCTCTACATACACTAATCCCTTTCAAATACTGCTCACATTCAGCCTCCTTCAAAAGGGAAATTAATCCCTCAGTACATAGAAGAAAAATGTAAGGGGATAGTGGATCCCCTTGCCTAAGTCCCCTACTAGGGATTATAGGACCATGGGTAGCACCATTAATCAAGACAGAGTAGGAAACACTATTAACACAAGCCATAATTAAATCCAAAAAAGTGTCAGCAAAACCCATTTTCTTCATAATTTTCTTCAAGAAAATCCACTCCAGTCTATCATATGCCTTGCTCATATCTAACTTCAAAGACATAAATCCATTCTTTCCATACCTTTTATATTTCAAATAATTAATCAACTCATAGGCCAACAAAACGATATCAGTGATCAACCGACCTCTTACAAATGCACACTGAGTTTCTGATATAACAGAAGGCAGGAATACTTTCAATCTATTCACAATGACCTTGGATACCAACTTATAAATGACATTGCATAATGAAATAGGCCTGAAGTCAGAAACTTGCTCACATACTTTCTTCTTAGGAATCAAACTAATGACAGTATGATTGATGTCTCAGGGCAGCATACCAGTATTTAGTGAATCCAGCACTGCTGCAGTAACAGAATCTCCCACAAGATGCCAATAGGACTGATAAAACAGGGCTGACATTCCATCAGGTCCTTGTGCCTTTGTTGGGTGCATTTGATCTAAGGCCACCTTCGCTTCCTCTGCAACAAAAGGTCTGGTAAGCTGTGCATTCATTTTAGCCATGACTTTATGATCAACACACCTCAAAACTTCATCTTGTCCTCCCTGCAAAGAAGAAGCAAATAAAGTTTGAAAAAGTTAGTTACAAGAGAATCGCTTTCCTCCCTCTCACGCCAAACTCCTCTCTCATCTTTTAAACTCCTAATCATGTTCATCTTCCTCCTTTGGCTTGCATGTGAGTGGAAGAAGCGTGTATTTTGATCACCATTTGTAAGTCATTGAACCCGAGACCTTTGCTTCCACATCATTTCCTCCCTTTCTAACCAAACATGAACTTCCTTTCTTGCCTCATTGATGCTTTCTGAATCAGGACAGATATCCTCCATTTGTTGCAAGCTCTTTAATCTCATTCTTGCCTCTACCAATTTTTCATGCACATATCCAAAAGAAGTCATATTCCAGATTGACAATTTCTTCCCACATCCATTAATCAACTTTGAGACTTCTTCCATCTTATTTCTAGTTCAAGCACTGCCCCGTTCCCTCTCAATAATCTATGCACACTCCTTCTCTCCAACCCACATTGCCTCAAACTGAAATGTTTTTCTCTGTTTACTCCTAAATACAGGCATCTCAGTCTCAAAGAAAATTGGGAGGTGATCTGAGTGTGCAATAACACCATGCCTAACCCTTGCTTGAGGAAAGACTTGCCACAACTGCTGGGTTCCCAAGAATCTATGTAATCTTTCATTAATTTTCTGCATACCACTTCTACCATTACACCATGTAAACCTTGGACCCTCAAAGCCCAAATCCTGCAATGCACAATCTTCCATCACATTTCTAAATTTCTCAATTTGCGCATAGGGCTGTGCCTCCCCCCCTCCCACCAACCATGGACAACCAGTAGATGAACATAGAGTCCATAGGAGATTCCAAGTAAGATAACTACTACTAGCATCAGGGTGCCCATAAACATCCGTAAAACGCCACTCGACCAAATCAATTTCTTGAATACAAGCATCAATATGGTATCGAGAAAAGGATCGATCTGTCACACAGAAAAATCCCTTTTCCACAACAACGATAGCCCTCCACTACACCCCACACAGTCAACAGAAAAACAATTAACAAAGCCGAGTTTATACTTACAATTGGCCATTGCTTGTGCTCACAGCTTTGTCTCCTAAAGGAACACAAGATCAGGATCTCCTCTCGTGATAAGATCACGAAGTGCTCGAATTCCCTGTGGGTTCCCAAGCACACCAGAATTCCAACATAATATTTTCATGGCTGTCGGTAGTGCTGGGAACCAGCCTCTGCCGATACATTAATTGGAACCTCATGAAGAACTCCCTCAGCAGCATCCTTAAGGTGTAGCCTACCCTTTTTCACACCCCTCTTCGAACCACCATTTTCACTCATTCGTTTGATACATCTCTGGGAATGAGAAGGAGTTGACAGAAAAGCCTTCTTTACAACCCCTTTCTTATTTCGTAGCTTACTATTAGGTTTTACTTTCTGAGTTTGGGATGGACATGTAGAGAACTCCCCACTTACAGAGCCCAATTTACTGCTCGAATTTCCACCTTCCAGCATAACATCAAGGGCCGTATCTTCATGGGCCAAAGAATCCTCTAACCATCCCATATCCTGCGTACGCTCCTGGCCCAATTGAGAAAAAGAACCTTTCGGACCCATACCAGCACCTTGCCCATCGTCGTCTATAGCAAACTCCCTCTTCTCAACATTCCGGTTTCCTGATTCATGCAAGAGATCTTTCATAACTTTTGGGTTTGATGTTTCAGTTGCAGTTCCCCATAAGAAACTTTCATCCTTGTCCTTCGCCACCTCCATGTGTGATGGTTTGGTAGTTACAATTGCAATTGCTTCAGTAACATTGCCCTCCGTAAAATCCATAATAACTACTCCATTCTCAGTTCGCCCGGCGTTGTTAACCGTAAGATGTGGAGGAGTCACCGTGGACGTCGAACGACGAATTCCCTGCTCCACTGTTTTATTCCCACCCCCTACACTTCGCAACCACTGACCATATGAAAAGGTGCCTTCATGTCCTGTAACATTCTCCCGCTGCTCACAGTCTCTGTATGCATGTCCTATCTTGCCACATATATAACAAAAGTCTGGCAAGCGTTCATAAGAAAAACAAATCCAATAAGGGCCATTTGTTCCAAGCCGAAGCTTATTTCCTTGCATCAAAGGTTTCGACGCATCCACACAGACACGAATGCACATGAACTCCCCCCATTCAACCTCTCCGTTCGAAAAATCCACTTCCATAACTCTACCACATGCTCCACCTACCATCCTTCCTACAGTTTCATTCCGGCCCATTAATTGTAGATCATGCAGACGGATCCAGAAAACTGCTTCAGTCAAGCGCAGATTTTGCATTTGTAGTGACCCATCAATTCCTTAAGCAAAATCAAATGCTTATCAAAAGACCATGGCCCATCCCTAAGCACCCTATCTTTGTTCCTATGATCAGCAATTCAGCAATAATAAACTTTGAACTCAGAAATTGCAATGTCATTGATCTACTTGGTCGCCACACTCATCTTAACATTTATTTGAACGCCTCCCAATTATAATACTTAGAGGTCAATAACTGAACAATCAAACACCTTTCACCCCGAATCATATTAGCATTCAATACATCCGCTTCCACCCCAATAACCTCTTCCTCCATTTCAGTAAGTGATAATTTCCCATAGAGATCTTCGAATTCATCAGCCATAAGGAAAGATGAGAACAAAAGCCTGCAAAAAGGCAGGGATCCAAAAAACTCTACTCGTAAAAACGAGAGAGGAAAAAACATTCAATCCACTAAACGGGTAGCAGTTTGTGACAATTACACAAATCCTCCTGAATCGCCGGAGCCCACTCATATAAAAAGCATAATCGAATGAAACCAATTAACTGCTAATCACCTGACATAGTTTAACCGGTAATAAAAGCTTTTAAAAGTGAATATCAAATATATGAGGCATGATTTTCAATAGCGCCAGATCCCATTTTGTGGGGCCGAGGCTATTAAAATTATATAGATAATTAATCATAAAGAGACCTACGTACCTAAGTAGTATGTTTTTCAATGGACTGCATAATGTCTTTCCCAGCATGCTGATGGAGTAGTAATATATATATATATATATATAAGGACTGGAGCAATGTGCAAAGCACATTAGTCTAGTTGGATGAAATTATTATTTTTAAAAAATAATATATTTTTTATAAAAAAACAATTATTTCAATCAATAATGTAATGCATAGGGAAAAAAAATGTAAATTCTAGCAAATATGTTTGGATAATGATAGTTAAGGACATGCTTGCATAAATTAGAAGATAAAAATGTTAGTTCAAAGACAAATAAGTTAGAATAGGCCATAGGTAAATTTTCAATGCATCGAACAGACAAAATTGTGAGAGACTTGGTGCTTTCAAGTATATATACATATGATTGCCGCAAACATGAAAGTAGAAAAACAGAGAAATTTTGACAATGAACAATGAAAAATGAATAAAGATACACAAGTGTCGAACAATGAATGCATGAGTATAGATGTGTTGTTAGTAAGTGCATAATGATTAAATGCAATCAATAGAAAGCCAGAAAAATTACTTGGGAGTTTTCTTATGTTAGACCGCCACCTTTTCCATTGATATAATCTGTATAATGAAACACATCTAAAGTAAAAATAAAAAATAAAAAAAAATAATCTCTATAACGAAACAAATCTGAAGCAACATTAAAAGAAAAAAAAAGAAAAAAAAAAAAACACTAAACGAATGCAAGACATATTAATTGATTTTACTTTGTGACACTTATCAAAGTGAAATACTAATAATGAGATATTACATATTTAATATATGAATAAGTTATAATTTATTTCTTTACAAATAACTATTATTACTCTTAACAGTTTTCTTCAAACTTATATATTACTTATATAACATACTTTTAAATTTTAAAATTGATTTAAGGTTAATAAATAAATTATATAATTCATAGGTAAATGATGCAATTTTTTTTTCAAAATTATACATCTTAATAAATCATTAAGAAATGCCAAAAGAGAAAAAAAATCTACAAACAATTACAGATTTGTACAAAAATAGAGAAATAGACCTAGATATTCACAAAGGTTAGAAATAGAGGGAATAAAACACTGTGTAACATTAAAGTTTATATCTTTAAGGTTAAGTTTGGGGAGTGAGATAAGAATTTTTTGTTTTAGATGAAAGTTTAAAATATTATATTTTAATATTATTATTGTTTTGGGATTTGAAAAAGTTAAATTGAAATTTGAAAAAGTTGAATTATTTATTATATTTTGTATGAAAATTTGGGAAAGTTGTAATGATGAGATAAGATGAGAATTTTGTGTTTGAACTTATTTACCAAACTTAACCTAAATGTTTTATTTCCTTAAGAATTTTATGAGAAGTTACTATAATTTTTGGGAAAAAATTAATGAAGAAGCAACAAAAATTTCTCAAAAATGTTTCTTTCTCTCCCCTATGTAACTCACCACCGTTTCTCTACCTAACATGATTCACAAAATCATGCAAATAAAAAAATATATATTTTTTGATCTATCATAACATGCAAATAAAAAACAAAAACCCCAAAATCAGATCTTGGATCATCTTCAACAACATGCAAAAAATAGATTAGATAGCACGAAAATAAAAGGAAAATGCCCAAAGTTTGTGGATCCAAACCACTCTTGAGGTGAACTTCTAATAACATGTATTACCACTGATTCAGAGTCAAAGATAGAAAATGATAAGGAAAACAAGTGAAGAAAAAGTGTATGCAGTCGCAGAACAATTGCATTTTGAAACCCATAATGAAAAAAAGGACCGTGCAAAACATAAAAATTGACAAAACAACCATAGACTACTAAAGTAGAATCCACAATACATATGGAAAACAGCTCCAAAGACTTCACAATACATATGGAAAATAGCCAAAGTGTTTTCTCTGTTGCTTCAAGAAGAGAGTCAAAGACAGCTGAGTAATTCAATTCCTACTAAACACATGCATTGATGGTAAAGCAATCGAATCCAACAACTTTTTCATATCGGTTCTCAAAAGAAAATTCCAAGAAAGCTTCACTTCATTGTACACATTGTGGATACAATGGACATACCATTGAAAAATGCTTTCAGCTTCATGATTATCTCCCTGGGTGGCTGGACCAAAAGGGAAATGAAATTACTCTGCTCATAATGCCATTTCAATTGAGGTCTACAATCAAACCAACAATAAAGAACCAAGGTTTTCTTTAACTGTTGAAGAGATTAATAAACTCATAGCTCTTGCCAATACTTCTCAGTCTTCTACAAATGTTCAGAATATCCCTTCAACTTGCAATCTTGTTACATCTTCAAATTTCTCTAATAATGCCTTTTATAATCCTACTTCATTTACTCAAAAATCCAATTATCAATGGATTCTCGACACTGGTGCAACATATCATATATCTCTTCACCACTATTATATTGCTTTCCTCCCAAAAATATTAATTCTCAATAAACCTACCTAATGGTCAAAAAGTTCGAGCCACTCATATTGGCACAATCTGTCTCTCCAATCAAATATTCTTATCAAATGTACTATGTATACCTTCTTTTTCTGTCAATCTTTTATCTGTTTCTAAGCTCACTAAATGTTCTAATCTTTGCTCATCCTTTCTCATTCTCACTGCCTTTTACAGGACCAATCCCTGAAGAAGATGATTGGGATTACATTTGACAAACACGAGCTCTACATTTTACAACAAGCTGAACCTAAGGCTTCTCCCTACAACACATTTAAGTCTAACTCAGCCCCTTTTGCTTTTGTTGTGTCACAAAATTCTCTAGATATCTGGCATTACAGATTTGGCCATGCATCCACTTCTAGATTGCTTCTCCTCAAGCAATTAGACCCTTCAATCTCTATCGATTGTCAAAATATTTGTGATGTATGTACATTAGCAAAACAAAGAAAGTTACCCTTTATTGTATCTCATACCAATTCTAATAAAAGTTATGATTTGATACATTGTGATATATGGGGTCCATTTGCAACAATTTCTTACTCAGGTTTTAAATTCTTCTTAACAATTGTTGATGATTTTACAAGATATATATGGGTTTATATGCTTAAAACCAAGTCTGAAGTTTCTTTTACACTAAAGAATTTTTGCAACATGATAAAAACTCAGTTAAACACATCTATCAAAATAGTAAGGTCTGATAATGGACCAGAATTTTTCATCAATCATTTTTATCATGAAAACGGAATTTTACACCAAAGAAGTTGTGTAGAAACTCGACAATAAAATGGAGTAGTTGAAATGAAATATCAACACTTAATTAGCATAGCTAGAGCCTTAATGTTTCAAGCTAATATCTTTTTGGAGTGATTGTGTACTAGCTGTTGCTCATATAATAAATAGATTTCCCACCCCATTTCTCAATAATAAAGCACCTTATGAAATGTGGTTTGACAAAATACCAAAATGTTCTCATTTAAAGGTTTTTGGCTACTTTTGTTTTGCATCTACATTGCAACATCACAGACAAAGATTCGATCCAAGAGCTACAAAATGTGTCTTCCTTATATATCCATCTGATATCAAAGGTTATAAAGTCATGGATCTCAGTAGCAATAAAATTTTCATTTCAAGGAATGTTACATTCCATGAAAATACTTTCCCATTTAAAGCAGTCCCTACAAATTCTCAAACTCATTCCTTTTTGTTTCCTGTCTCAGAAAGTTCATATAGTACAAACTATTACTCTAAAAATCCAGTTGTTATTCCTAACCAGAGTGATTTAACCATTCTGACTATCAATGAATCTATACCAAACAGTGATCCAAATATCTCCATGACTCATGATCAACCTAACAATAGTCCAAACAGAAGAAAATCTTCTCGAGTTAGACAGAAACCCAATTGTTTGCAGGACTACTATTGCAACAATGTTTCTTCAAATGCAACACCTCTCACTTCTTCTAAAGATGGTTCTAAAGGTAATCCATATCCTATCTAATTTTTCTTATCTACCAGTAGACTATCTAATTCTCATAGTACTTTTCTTGCTTAAATTTCAAATTGTCCATAACCTAAATCCTATAAACAAGTTGCACAATTTCCTGAATGGCAAAAAGTTATGAAAAATGAAATTGATGCTTTGGAGTTAAATAAAACTTGGAACCTTGTTACTCTACCTAAAAATAAATAGACTATTGATAGTAAATGGGTATTCAGAGTAAAATATAAAGTTGATGGAAGCATAGAAAGGCACAAGACTAGATTAGTGGCAAAGGGCTATAATCAACAAGAGGGTTTGGATTTCTTTGATACTTTTTCTCTTGTGGCAAGGGTGACTTCTATTAGACTATTACATGCTGTAGCTGCAATTAAGAACTGGCATCTTCATCAATTGGATGTAAACAATGCATTTTTACATGGCGATTTACAAGAAGAAGTTTATATGGAGCTGCCCCTAGAATGCCTAATCCAAAAAATAAGGTTTGTCATCTTTTGAAAAGCCTTTATGGTCTCAAGCAAGCATCTAGAAAATNAAAAAATAAGGTTTGTCATCTTTTGAAAAGCCTTTATGGTCTCAAGCAAGCATCTAGAAAATAGTTTGAAAAACTATCCACTGCCCTCATTAGCTATGGTTTCACTCAAGGAACTTCTGATTGCTATCTTTTTATAAAGAAACCCACAACATCCTTCATGGCATTGTTGGTATATGTTGATGATGTGGTGCTAGCTAGTGATATCTTACAGGAAATTCAACTCCTAAAAGAATTTATGCATGATCAATTCACTATAAAGGACTTGGGGTCACTAAAATATTTCCTTGACCTGGAAATAACAAGATTAAAAGCAAGCATTTCTCTTTGCCAAAAGAAATATGCACTGGATATTCTTCAAGACACGAGACAATTGGTACAAAGCCTGCTGCCTTTCCAATGGAGACCAATTTAAAACTCATAGCCATTGATTCTACTTTGTATGAAGATCCATTAGCCTACAGAAGACTCATTGGGAGGCTCCTATACTTAACACTTACAAGACTAGACCTTGCATATTCAGGTCCTCAGCCAATTCCTTGCTAAGCCTACTGTGAGTCATTATCTAATAGCAGTTAGAGTGTTAAGGTACTTGAAAGCCACTCCAGGTCAGAGATTATTCTTCTTAGCATCTTCAAAATTGCAACTCAAGGCGTTTCCAAATAGTGATTGGGCAAGATGCATTGATACAAGGAGAAGTGTTACAGGGTTTGTAGTATTTTTGGGATACTCATTGTGAGAACTTATTTAATGGTGACTTTATGATTTTTATAAGGAAATATTAACATACACATGGTTTTTAACGTTGAAAATAATGTTTTGGATTCTAAAACTCATATTTGAACTAAAAGAAATTATTCATTTGGGTAAAAAAAACTAACTCAACAAAAAATTCAAAACCGAATCATACATATAAAACCGAATTGAGCCGAAAAATCGAAATTTCCGAATCCTTAGATGAACTTGTTGATTTTAATTTTTAGAATTTCAAAATCCGCTTAAACCGATTTAACAGCATATAAAAAACATAATCGAATGAAACCAATTAACTGCTAATCAACTGACACCGATAATAAAAGCTTTTAAAAGTGAATATCAAATATATGAGGCATGATTTTCGATAGCAACAGATCCCATTTTGTGGGATAGAGGCTATTAAAATTATATAGATAATTAATCATAAAGAGACTTACGTACCTAAGTAGTACGTTTTTCAATGGACTGCATAATGTCTTTCCCAGCATCCTGATGGAGTAGTAATATATATATATATATATACTAGTACTGGAGCAACGTGCAAAGCACGTTAGTCTAGTTGGATGAAATTATTATTTTTAAAAAATAATTTATTTTTTATAAAAATAAAATTGATTTCAATTAATAATGTAATGCATAGGAAAAAAATGTAAATTCTAACAAATATTTTTGGATAATGATAGTTAAGGGCATGCTTGCATAAATTAGAAGATAAAACCATTAGTTCAAAGACAAATAAGTTAAAATAGGCCATAGGCTGATACAAGTTTGGGGGAATTGAAATTACAATTTTTTCCTAACAGCAGCATATAAGATGTAGATGTTTTCCTACACAATGTTTTTTTTTTTTTCTTTTAAACATAAAGCTGTGAGCCACTCCAAATTATCAAATTTAGTATTCATAGAAGGTTTAAACTTCAAGAGCTCCACTTCTGATGGTTCAACTGTGTAGATCTTTTTGATCTCTAAGAAAATGGATGGAACTTAGAAGCTCTACTGCAAAACAACATATGCATTAACAAGAAAAAGTTTTCAGAGAAAAAGGGTCTTGCAAAATCAACACTCAAAAAGGAAATAAATCTCAGTGAAAGACAAACAAGAATCCACGAAAATTCAAAGCAACTAAAACTGTAAAATATATCAGTGTTGATTTTGCAAGGCCATGGACCGAACTTTTTGGTCCACCATTTTTCCTAGACCGAACCGGTAGTTATCGGTCCGGTCCATTTGGTCTGGCCTTTTTTTTTAATCAATTAATAAAAAAAATTAATTAAAATACTAATTAAACTAAGTGACTTATTAATTTGGATTATGTAACAAACTCAATAAAAATATATTTTATATGGTCAATGATAATAAATTAGATGAAAATTATATTATTAATTTATATAATTACAATATAATTAACTAATTGATATTATATATTAGTTAATTGATAGAATATTAACAAGTGTTAATAACATATTTAAATTTTTATATTGGTAATAGTGATAGGTTAGATGAAGATATATATAAAAAAATATTGTTAATTTATAGAATATTAACAAGTATTAATAACATATTTAAAATTTTATATTGTTAATTGTAATAATCCAATTTTTCAATAAATTAAACTTTTAAGGTTTTACATTTTGTATATGTAAATTTGTAATATGATTAATAAATCATTGTATTAGCCTATAAGCCTATTAGTTATATATAGTTATAACTTATAGTGATATTAATGCTATACTATTATACATATATTATGTTATAATCCTATAACTCTTATAATATATTAATATATACTAATACTATTATATTATACTATTATAGTGTTACTGTTACTACTACATATAGACTTATAGTGTGTGTATATATATTATAATGATATAGTGATACTAATACTATATATTATATTTTATATCTTAATACATTCATACTAAATACATATAGTTATAGACTTATAGTGATTAGTTATTATGAATCATAATTAGTATAACTATATAATAGTATTAGTATAAAGTATTAGACTATTAGTAACATAGTATATAGTGATTTAGTAAAGTTATATAATATATTCGACTATATAATAGTATTAATATTATACTATTAGTATAGTTATATATTAGTATTAGTTATAAAATTATAGTCATTAGTCATTAGTCATAGTGATATTAATAATTTAATAGTATATATAGTTATGGACTTATAGTCTTATAGACTTATAGTGATTTCTTTATAATTATAGACTATAGTTATAGTGATTTAGTTAGTTATCAATTTATAATTATATAATTATATTGATGATATTAATTGTTACTTTGTTACTAATTTAGAGAATGTGAATGTATTATAATTTTATATTGTAAATGAGGATAAGTAAATGAAAATTACATAATTTATTATACAATTATTATATAAAATAATATATTTATAAAAAAAAAAAAATTCGGGTTCGGTTGATCCGGTCCTAGAAATCTCCACCCCGGGACCGGACCAAAGATTGAAATACTCCTACTTATTGGACCGAAACAGACCATGGAGACTTTCGGTCGGGTGCAGTCCATTCAGTCCGGACCGACCGTTT